>BMAO01020173.1:0-18194 GCA_019973975.1 Trichonephila clavata | reverse complement strand
CGACGCTGATCACGAATACATGTAGCGCTTTTCAAAATTTCAATTAGATCAAAAGTTATTGCCATAAAAAAATTTCACATTTTTTTATATTTGGCAGGGGAGAAGTCATGAACAGGGAAAAAATTTCTAACTCCTATTCAACCAAACTCAATTTTCTTATTAAAATCCGACGCTGATCACGAATACATGTAGCGCTTTTCAAAATTTCAATTAGATCAAAAGTTATTGCAATAAAAATTTCACATTTTTTGGATATTTGGCAGGGGAGACGTCATGAACAGGGAAAAATTTCTAACTCCTATTCAACCAAACTCAATTTTCTTATGTAAAATCCGACGCTGATCACGAATACATGTAGCGCTTTTCAAAATTTCAATTAGATCAAAAGTTATTGCAATAAAAAATTTCACATTTTTTGGATATTTGGCAGGGGAGACGTCATGAACAGGGAAAAATTTCTAACTCCTATTCCAACCAAACTCAATTTTCTTATGTAAAATCCGACGCTGATCACGAATACATGTAGCGCTTTTCAAAATTTCAATTGATCAAAAGTTATTGCAATAAAAAATTTCACATTTTTTGGATATTTGGCAGGGGAGACGTCATGAACAGGGAAAAAATTTCTAACTCCTATTCAACCAAACTCAATTTTCTTATGTAAATTCCGACGCTGATCACGAATACATGTAGCGCTTTTCAAAATTTCAATTAGATCAAAAGTTATTGCAATAAAAAATTTCACATTTTTTGGATATTTGGCAGGGGAGACGTCATGAACAGGGAAAAAATTTCTAACTCCTATTCAACCAAACTCAATTTTATGTAAAATCCGACGCTGATCACGAATACATGTAGCGCTTTTCAAAATTTCAATTGATCAAAAGTTATTGCAATAAAAAATTTCACATTTTTTGGATATTTGGCAGGGGAGACGTCATGAACAGGGAAAAATTTCTAACTCCTATTCAACCAAACTCAATTTTCTTATTAAAATCCGACGCTGATCACGAATACATGTAGCGCTTTTCAAAATTTCAATTAGATCAAAAGTTATTGCAATAAAAAATTTCACATTTTTTGGATATTTGGCAGGGGAGACGTCATGAACAGGGAAAAATTTCTAACTCCTATTCCAACCAAACTCAATTTTCTTATGTAAAATCCGACGCTGATCACGAATACATGTAGCGCTTTTCAAAATTTCAATTAGATCAAAAGTTATTGCAATAAAAAATTTCACATTTTTTGGATATTTGGCAGGGGAGACGTCATGAACAGGGAAAAAATTTCTAACTCCTATTCCAACCAAACTCAATTTTCTTATGTAAAATCCGACGCTGATCACGAATACATGTAGCGCTTTTCAAAATTTCAATTAGATCAAAAGTTATTGCAATAAAAAATTTCACATTTTTTGGATATTTGGCAGGGGAGACGTCATGAACAGGGAAAAATTTCTAACTCCTATTCCAACCAAACTCAATTTTCTTATGTAAAATCCGACGCTGATCACGAATACATGTAGCGCTTTTCAAAATTTCAATTAGATCAAAAGTTATTGCAATAAAAAATTTCACATTTTTTGGATATTTGGCAGGGGAGACGTCATGAACAGGGAAAAAATTTCTAACTCCTATTCCAACCAAACTCAATTTTCTTATGTAAAATCCGACGCTGATCACGAATACATGTAGCGCTTTTCAAAATTTCAATTAGATCAAAAGTTATTGCAATAAAAAATTTCACATTTTTTGGATATTTGGCAGGGGAGACGTCATGAACAGGGAAAAAATTTCTAACTCCTATTCCAACCAAACTCAATTTTCTTATGTAAAATCCGACGCTGATCACGAATACATGTAGCGCTTTTCAAAATTTCAATTAGATCAAAAGTTATTGCAATAAAAAATTTCACATTTTTTGGATATTTGGCAGGGGAGACGTCATGAACAGGGAAAAATTTCTAACTCCTATTCCAACCAAACTCAATTTTCTTATGTAAAATCCGACGCTGATCACGAATACATGTAGCGCTTTTCAAAATTTCAATTAGATCAAAAGTTATTGCAATAAAAAATTTCACATTTTTTGGATATTTGGCAGGGGAGACGTCATGAACAGGGAAAAATTTCTAACTCCTATTCCAACCAAACTCAATTTTCTTATGTAAAATCCGACGCTGATCACGAATACATGTAGCGCTTTTCAAAATTTCAATTAGATCAAAAGTTATTGCAATAAAAAATTTCACATTTTTTGGATATTTGGCAGGGGAGACGTCATGAACAGGGAAAAAATTTCTAACTCCTATTCCAACCAAACTCAATTTTCTTATGTAAAATCCGACGCTGATCACGAATACATGTAGCGCTTTTCAAAATTTCAATTAGATCAAAAGTTATTGCAATAAAAAATTTCACATTTTTTGGATATTTGGCAGGGGAGACGTCATGAACAGGGAAAAAATTTCTAACTCCTATTCCAACCAAACTCAATTTTCTTATGTAAAATCCGACGCTGATCACGAATACATGTAGCGCTTTTCAAAATTTCAATTAGATCAAAAGTTATTGCAATAAAAAATTTCACATTTTTTGGATATTTGGCAGGGGAGACGTCATGAACAGGGAAAAATTTCTAACTCCTATTCCAACCAAACTCAATTTTCTTATGTAAAATCCGACGCTGATCACGAATACATGTAGCGCTTTTCAAAATTTCAATTGATCAAAAGTTATTGCAATAAAAAATTTCACATTTTTTGGATATTTGGCAGGGGAGACGTCATGAACAGGGAAAAATTTCTAACTCCTATTCCAACCAAACTCAATTTTCTTATGTAAAATCCGACGCTGATCACGAATACATGTAGCGCTTTTCAAAATTTCAATTAGATCAAAAGTTATTGCAATAAAAAATTTCACATTTTTTGGATATTTGGCAGGGGAGACGTCATGAACAGGGAAAAAATTTCTAACTCCTATTCCAACCAAACTCAATTTTCTTATGTAAAATCCGACGCTGATCACGAATACATGTAGCGCTTTTCAAAATTTCAATTAGATCAAAAGTTATTGCAATAAAAAATTTCACATTTTTTGGATATTTGGCAGGGGAGACGTCATGAACAGGGAAAAAATTTCTAACTCCTATTCCAACCAAACTCAATTTTCTTATGTAAAATCCGACGCTGATCACGAATACATGTAGCGCTTTTCAAAATTTCAATTAGATCAAAAGTTATTGCAATAAAAAATTTCACATTTTTTGGATATTTGGCAGGGGAGACGTCATGAACAGGGAAAAAATTTCTAACTCCTATTCCAACCAAACTCAATTTTCTTATGTAAAATCCGACGCTGATCACGAATACATGTAGCGCTTTTCAAAATTTCAATTAGATCAAAAGTTATTGCAATAAAAAATTTCACATTTTTTGGATATTTGGCAGGGGAGACGTCATGAACAGGGAAAAATTTCTAACTCCTATTCCAACCAAACTCAATTTTCTTATGTAAAATCCGACGCTGATCACGAATACATGTAGCGCTTTTCAAAATTTCAATTAGATCAAAAGTTATTGCAATAAAAAATTTCACATTTTTTGGATATTTGGCAGGGGAGACGTCATGAACAGGGAAAAATTTCTAACTCCTATTCCAACCAAACTCAATTTTCTTATGTAAAATCCGACGCTGATCACGAATACATGTAGCGCTTTTCAAAATTTCAATTAGATCAAAAGTTATTGCAATAAAAAATTTCACATTTTTTGGATATTTGGCAGGGGAGACGTCATGAACAGGGAAAAAATTTCTAACTCCTATTCCAACCAAACTCAATTTTCTTATGTAAAATCCGACGCTGATCACGAATACATGTAGCGCTTTTCAAAATTTCAATTAGATCAAAAGTTATTGCAATAAAAAATTTCACATTTTTTGGATATTTGGCAGGGGAGACGTCATGAACAGGGAAAAATTTCTAACTCCTATTCCAACCAAACTCAATTTTCTTATGTAAAATCCGACGCTGATCACGAATACATGTAGCGCTTTTCAAAATTTCAATTAGATCAAAAGTTATTGCAATAAAAAATTTCACATTTTTTGGATATTTGGCAGGGGAGACGTCATGAACAGGGAAAAAATTTCTAACTCCTATTCCAACCAAACTCAATTTTCTTATGTAAAATCCGACGCTGATCACGAATACATGTAGCGCTTTTCAAAATTTCAATTAGATCAAAAGTTATTGCAATAAAAAATTTCACATTTTTTGGATATTTGGCAGGGGAGACGTCATGAACAGGGAAAAATTTCTAACTCCTATTCCAACCAAACTCAATTTTCTTATGTAAAATCCGACGCTGATCACGAATACATGTAGCGCTTTTCAAAATTTCAATTAGATCAAAAGTTATTGCAATAAAAAATTTCACATTTTTTGGATATTTGGCAGGGGAGACGTCATGAACAGGGAAAAAATTTCTAACTCCTATTCCAACCAAACTCAATTTTCTTATGTAAAATCCGACGCTGATCACGAATACATGTAGCGCTTTTCAAAATTTCAATTGATCAAAAGTTATTGCAATAAAAAATTTCACATTTTTTGGATATTTGGCAGGGGAGACGTCATGAACAGGGAAAAATTTCTAACTCCTATTCCAACCAAACTCAATTTTCTTATGTAAAATCCGACGCTGATCACGAATACATGTAGCGCTTTTCAAAATTTCAATTAGATCAAAAGTTATTGCAATAAAAAATTTCACATTTTTTGGATATTTGGCAGGGGAGACGTCATGAACAGGGAAAAATTTCTAACTCCTATTCCAACCAAACTCAATTTTCTTATGTAAAATCCGACGCTGATCACGAATACATGTAGCGCTTTTCAAAATTTCAATTAGATCAAAAGTTATTGCAATAAAAAATTTCACATTTTTTGGATATTTGGCAGGGGAGACGTCATGAACAGGGAAAAAATTTCTAACTCCTATTCCAACCAAACTCAATTTTCTTATGTAAAATCCGACGCTGATCACGAATACATGTAGCGCTTTTCAAAATTTCAATTAGATCAAAAGTTATTGCAATAAAAAATTTCACATTTTTTGGATATTTGGCAGGGGAGACGTCATGAACAGGGAAAAATTTCTAACTCCTATTCCAACCAAACTCAATTTTCTTATGTAAAATCCGACGCTGATCACGAATACATGTAGCGCTTTTCAAAATTTCAATTAGATCAAAAGTTATTGCAATAAAAAATTTCACATTTTTTGGATATTTGGCAGGGGAGACGTCATGAACAGGGAAAAAATTTCTAACTCCTATTCCAACCAAACTCAATTTTCTTATGTAAAATCCGACGCTGATCACGAATACATGTAGCGCTTTTCAAAATTTCAATTAGATCAAAAGTTATTGCAATAAAAAATTTCACATTTTTTGGATATTTGGCAGGGGAGACGTCATGAACAGGGAAAAAATTTCTAACTCCTATTCCAACCAAACTCAATTTTCTTATGTAAAATCCGACGCTGATCACGAATACATGTAGCGCTTTTCAAAATTTCAATTAGATCAAAAGTTATTGCAATAAAAAATTTCACATTTTTTGGATATTTGGCAGGGGAGACGTCATGAACAGGGAAAAATTTCTAACTCCTATTCCAACCAAACTCAATTTTCTTATGTAAAATCCGACGCTGATCACGAATACATGTAGCGCTTTTCAAAATTTCAATTAGATCAAAAGTTATTGCAATAAAAAATTTCACATTTTTTGGATATTTGGCAGGGGAGACGTCATGAACAGGGAAAAAATTTCTAACTCCTATTCCAACCAAACTCAATTTTCTTATGTAAAATCCGACGCTGATCACGAATACATGTAGCGCTTTTCAAAATTTCAATTAGATCAAAAGTTATTGCAATAAAAAATTTCACATTTTTTGGATATTTGGCAGGGGAGACGTCATGAACAGGGAAAAATTTCTAACTCCTATTCCAACCAAACTCAATTTTCTTATGTAAAATCCGACGCTGATCACGAATACATGTAGCGCTTTTCAAAATTTCAATTAGATCAAAAGTTATTGCAATAAAAAATTTCACATTTTTTGGATATTTGGCAGGGGAGACGTCATGAACAGGGAAAAATTTCTAACTCCTATTCCAACCAAACTCAATTTTCTTATGTAAAATCCGACGCTGATCACGAATACATGTAGCGCTTTTCAAAATTTCAATTAGATCAAAAGTTATTGCAATAAAAAATTTCAATTTTTATATTTGGCAGGGGAGACGTCATGAACAGGGAAAAAATTTCTAACTCCTATTCCAACCAAACTCAATTTTCTTATGTAAAATCCGACGCTGATCACGAATACATGTAGCGCTTTTCAAAATTTCAATTAGATCAAAAGTTATTGCAATAAAAAATTTCACATTTTTTGGATATTTGGCAGGGGAGACGTCATGAACAGGGAAAAAATTTCTAACTCCTATTCCAACCAAACTCAATTTTCTTATGTAAAATCCGACGCTGATCACGAATACATGTAGCGCTTTTCAAAATTTCAATTAGATCAAAAGTTATTGCAATAAAAAATTTCACATTTTTTGGATATTTGGCAGGGGAGACGTCATGAACAGGGAAAAATTTCTAACTCCTATTCCAACCAAACTCAATTTTCTTATGTAAAATCCGACGCTGATCACGAATACATGTAGCGCTTTTCAAAATTTCAATTAGATCAAAAGTTATTGCAATAAAAAATTTCACATTTTTTGGATATTTGGCAGGGGAGACGTCATGAACAGGGAAAAATTTCTAACTCCTATTCCAACCAAACTCAATTTTCTTATGTAAAATCCGACGCTGATCACGAATACATGTAGCGCTTTTCAAAATTTCAATTAGATCAAAAGTTATTGCAATAAAAAATTTCACATTTTTTGGATATTTGGCAGGGGAGACGTCATGAACAGGGAAAAATTTCTAACTCCTATTCCAACCAAACTCAATTTTCTTATGTAAAATCCGACGCTGATCACGAATACATGTAGCGCTTTTCAAAATTTCAATTAGATCAAAAGTTATTGCAATAAAAAATTTCACATTTTTTGGATATTTGGCAGGGGAGACGTCATGAACAGGGAAAAATTTCTAACTCCTATTCCAACCAAACTCAATTTTCTTATGTAAAATCCGACGCTGATCACGAATACATGTAGCGCTTTTCAAAATTTCAATTAGATCAAAAGTTATTGCAATAAAAAATTTCACATTTTTTGGATATTTGGCAGGGGAGACGTCATGAACAGGGAAAAATTTCTAACTCCTATTCCAACCAAACTCAATTTTCTTATGTAAAATCCGACGCTGATCACGAATACATGTAGCGCTTTTCAAAATTTCAATTAGATCAAAAGTTATTGCAATAAAAAATTTCACATTTTTTGGATATTTGGCAGGGGAGACGTCATGAACAGGGAAAAATTTCTAACTCCTATTCCAACCAAACTCAATTTTCTTATGTAAAATCCGACGCTGATCACGAATACATGTAGCGCTTTTCAAAATTTCAATTAGATCAAAAGTTATTGCAATAAAAAATTTCACATTTTTTGGATATTTGGCAGGGGAGACGTCATGAACAGGGAAAAATTTCTAACTCCTATTCCAACCAAACTCAATTTTCTTATGTAAAATCCGACGCTGATCACGAATACATGTAGCGCTTTTCAAAATTTCAATTAGATCAAAAGTTATTGCAATAAAAAATTTCACATTTTTTGGATATTTGGCAGGGGAGACGTCATGAACAGGGAAAAATTTCTAACTCCTATTCCAACCAAACTCAATTTTCTTATGTAAAATCCGACGCTGATCACGAATACATGTAGCGCTTTTCAAAATTTCAATTAGATCAAAAGTTATTGCAATAAAAAATTTCACATTTTTTGGATATTTGGCAGGGGAGACGTCATGAACAGGGAAAAAATTTCTAACTCCTATTCCAACCAAACTCAATTTTCTTATGTAAAATCCGACGCTGATCACGAATACATGTAGCGCTTTTCAAAATTTCAATTAGATCAAAAGTTATTGCAATAAAAAATTTCACATTTTTTGGATATTTGGCAGGGGAGACGTCATGAACAGGGAAAAATTTCTAACTCCTATTCCAACCAAACTCAATTTTCTTATGTAAAATCCGACGCTGATCACGAATACATGTAGCGCTTTTCAAAATTTCAATTAGATCAAAAGTTATTGCAATAAAAAATTTCACATTTTTTGGATATTTGGCAGGGGAGACGTCATGAACAGGGAAAAATTTCTAACTCCTATTCCAACCAAACTCAATTTTCTTATGTAAAATCCGACGCTGATCACGAATACATGTAGCGCTTTTCAAAATTTCAATTAGATCAAAAGTTATTGCAATAAAAAATTTCACATTTTTTGGATATTTGGCAGGGGAGACGTCATGAACAGGGAAAAAATTTCTAACTCCTATTCCAACCAAACTCAATTTTCTTATGTAAAATCCGACGCTGATCACGAATACATGTAGCGCTTTTCAAAATTTCAATTAGATCAAAAGTTATTGCAATAAAAAATTTCACATTTTTTGGATATTTGGCAGGGGAGACGTCATGAACAGGGAAAAAATTTCTAACTCCTATTCCAACCAAACTCAATTTTCTTATGTAAAATCCGACGCTGATCACGAATACATGTAGCGCTTTTCAAAATTTCAATTAGATCAAAAGTTATTGCAATAAAAAATTTCACATTTTTTGGATATTTGGCAGGGGAGACGTCATGAACAGGGAAAAAATTTCTAACTCCTATTCCAACCAAACTCAATTTTCTTATGTAAAATCCGACGCTGATCACGAATACATGTAGCGCTTTTCAAAATTTCAATTAGATCAAAAGTTATTGCAATAAAAAATTTCACATTTTTTGGATATTTGGCAGGGGAGACGTCATGAACAGGGAAAAAATTTCTAACTCCTATTCCAACCAAACTCAATTTTCTTATGTAAAATCCGACGCTGATCACGAATACATGTAGCGCTTTTCAAAATTTCAATTAGATCAAAAGTTATTGCAATAAAAAATTTCACATTTTTTGGATATTTGGCAGGGGAGACGTCATGAACAGGGAAAAATTTCTAACTCCTATTCCAACCAAACTCAATTTTCTTATGTAAAATCCGACGCTGATCACGAATACATGTAGCGCTTTTCAAAATTTCAATTAGATCAAAAGTTATTGCAATAAAAAATTTCACATTTTTTGGATATTTGGCAGGGGAGACGTCATGAACAGGGAAAAAATTTCTAACTCCTATTCCAACCAAACTCAATTTTCTTATGTAAAATCCGACGCTGATCACGAATACATGTAGCGCTTTTCAAAATTTCAATTAGATCAAAAGTTATTGCAATAAAAAATTTCACATTTTTTGGATATTTGGCAGGGGAGACGTCATCAGAAAGGGAAAAATTTCTAACTCCTATTCCAACCAAACTCAATTTTCTTATGTAAAATCCGACGCTGATCACGAATACATGTAGCGCTTTTCAAAATTTCAATTAGATCAAAAGTTATTGCAATAAAAAATTTCACATTTTTTGGATATTTGGCAGGGGAGACGTCATGAACAGGGAAAAATTTCTAACTCCTATTCCAACCAAACTCAATTTTCTTATGTAAAATCCGACGCTGATCACGAATACATGTAGCGCTTTTCAAAATTTCAATTAGATCAAAAGTTATTGCAATAAAAAATTTCACATTTTTTGGATATTTGGCAGGGGAGACGTCATGAACAGGGAAAAATTTCTAACTCCTATTCCAACCAAACTCAATTTTCTTATGTAAAATCCGACGCTGATCACGAATACATGTAGCGCTTTTCAAAATTTCAATTGATCAAAAGTTATTGCAATAAAAAATTTCACATTTTTTGGATATTTGGCAGGGGAGACGTCATGAACAGGGAAAAATTTCTAACTCCTATTCCAACCAAACTCAATTTTCTTATGTAAAATCCGACGCTGATCACGAATACATGTAGCGCTTTTCAAAATTTCAATTGATTAAAAGTTATTGCAATAAAAAATTTCACATTTTTTGGATATTTGGCAGGGGAGACGTCATGAACAGGGAAAAATTTCTAACTCCTATTCCAACCAAACTCAATTTTCTTATGTAAAATCCGACGCTGATCACGAATACATGTAGCGCTTTTCAAAATTTCAATTAGATCAAAAGTTATTGCAATAAAAAATTTCACATTTTTTGGATATTTGGCAGGGGAGACGTCATGAACAGGGAAAAAATTTCTAACTCCTATTCCAACCAAACTCAATTTTCTTATGTAAAATCCGACGCTGATCACGAATACATGTAGCGCTTTTCAAAATTTCAATTAGATCAAAAGTTATTGCAATAAAAAATTTCACATTTTTTGGATATTTGGCAGGGGAGACGTCATGAACAGGGAAAAAATTTCTAACTCCTATTCCAACCAAACTCAATTTTCTTATGTAAAATCCGACGCTGATCACGAATACATGTAGCGCTTTTCAAAATTTCAATTAGATCAAAAGTTATTGCAATAAAAAATTTCACATTTTTTGGATATTTGGCAGGGGAGACGTCATGAACAGGGAAAAAATTTCTAACTCCTATTCCAACCAAACTCAATTTTCTTATGTAAAATCCGACGCTGATCACGAATACATGTAGCGCTTTTCAAAATTTCAATTAGATCAAAAGTTATTGCAATAAAAAATTTCACATTTTTTGGATATTTGGCAGGGGAGACGTCATGAACAGGGAAAAATTTCTAACTCCTATTCCAACCAAACTCAATTTTCTTATGTAAAATCCGACGCTGATCACGAATACATGTAGCGCTTTTCAAAATTTCAATTAGATCAAAAGTTATTGCAATAAAAAATTTCACATTTTTTGGATATTTGGCAGGGGAGACGTCATGAACAGGGAAAAATTTCTAACTCCTATTCCAACCAAACTCAATTTTCTTATGTAAAATCCGACGCTGATCACGAATACATGTAGCGCTTTTCAAAATTTCAATTGATCAAAAGTTATTGCAATAAAAAATTTCACATTTTTTGGATATTTGGCAGGGGAGACGTCATGAACAGGGAAAAATTTCTAACTCCTATTCCAACCAAACTCAATTTTCTTATGTAAAATCCGACGCTGATCACGAATACATGTAGCGCTTTTCAAAATTTCAATTAGATCAAAAGTTATTGCAATAAAAATTTCACATTTTTTGGATATTTGGCAGGGGAGACGTCATGAACAGGGAAAAAATTTCTAACTCCTATTCCAACCAAACTCAATTTTCTTATGTAAAATCCGACGCTGATCACGAATACATGTAGCGCTTTTCAAAATTTCAATTAGATCAAAAGTTATTGCAATAAAAAATTTCACATTTTTTGGATATTTGGCAGGGGAGACGTCATGAACAGGGAAAAATTTCTAACTCCTATTCCAACCAAACTCAATTTTCTTATGTAAAATCCGACGCTGATCACGAATACATGTAGCGCTTTTCAAAATTTCAATTAGATCAAAAGTTATTGCAATAAAAAATTTCACATTTTTTGGATATTTGGCAGGGGAGACGTCATGAACAGGGAAAAAATTTCTAACTCCTATTCCAACCAAACTCAATTTTCTTATGTAAAATCCGACGCTGATCACGAATACATGTAGCGCTTTTCAAAATTTCAATTGATAAAAAGTTATTGCAATAAAAAATTTCACATTTTTTGGATATTTGGCAGGGGAGACGTCATGAACAGGGAAAAAATTTCTAACTCCTATTCCAACCAAACTCAATTTTCTTATGTAAAATCCGACGCTGATCACGAATACATGTAGCGCTTTTCAAAATTTCAATTGATCAAAAGTTATTGCAATAAAAAATTTTCACATTTTTTGGATATTTGGCAGGGGAGACGTCATGAACAGGGAAAAAATTTCTAACTCCTATTCCAACCAAACTCAATTTTCTTATGTAAAATCCGACGCTGATCACGAATACATGTAGCGCTTTTCAAAATTTCAATTAGATCAAAAGTTATTGCAATAAAAAAATTTCACATTTTTTGGATATTTGGCAGGGGAGACGTCATGAACAGGGAAAAAATTTCTAACTCCTATTCCAACCAAACTCAATTTTCTTATGTAAAATCCGACGCTGATCACGAATACATGTAGCGCTTTTCAAAATTTCAATTAGATCAAAAGTTATTGCAATAAAAAATTTTCACATTTTTTGGATATTTGGCAGGGGAGACGTCATGAACAGGGAAAAATTTCTAACTCCTATTCCAACCAAACTCAATTTTCTTATGTAAAATCCGACGCTGATCACGAATACATGTAGCGCTTTTCAAAATTTCAATTAGATCAAAAGTTATTGCAATAAAAAATTTTCACATTTTTTGGATATTTGGCAGGGGAGACGTCATGAACAGGGAAAAAATTTCTAACTCCTATTCCAACCAAACTCAATTTTCTTATGTAAAATCCGACGCTGATCACGAATACATGTAGCGCTTTTCAAAATTTCAATTAGATCAAAAGTTATTGCAATAAAAAATTTCACATTTTTTGGATATTTGGCAGGGGAGACGTCATGAACAGGGAAAAATTTCTAACTCCTATTCCAACCAAACTCAATTTTCTTATGTTAAAATCCGACGCTGATCACGAATACATGTAGCGCTTTTCAAAATTTCAATTGGATCAAAAGTTATTGCAATAAAATTTCACATTTTTTGGATATTTGGCAGGGGAGACGTCATGAACAGGGAAAAATTTCTAACTCCTATTCCAACTCAATTTTCTTATGTAAAATCCGACGCTGATCACGAATACATGTAGCGCTTTTCAAAATTACAATTAGATCAAAAGTTATTGCAATAAAAAATTTCACATTTTTTGGATATTTGGCAGGGGACGTCATGAACAGGGAAAAATTTCTAACTCCTATTCCAACCAAACTCAATTTTCTTATGTAAAATCCGACGCTGATCACGAATACATGTAGCGCTTTTCAAAATTTCAATTAGATCAAAAGTTATTGCAATAAAAAATTTCACATTTTTTGGATATTTGGCAGGGGACGTCATGAACAGGGAAAAATTTCTAACTCCTATTCCAACCAAACTCAATTTTCTTATGTAAAATCCGACGCTGATCACGAATACATGTAGCGCTTTTCAAAATTTCAATTAGATCAAAAGTTATTGCAATAAAAAATTTCACATTTTTTGGATATTTGGCAGGGGAGACGTCATGAACAGGGAAAAATTTCTAACTCCTATTCCAACAAACTCAATTTTCTTATGTAAAATCCGACGCTGATCACGAATACATGTAGCGCTTTTCAAAATTTCAATTAGATCAAAAGTTATTGCAATAAAAAATTTTCACATTTTTTGGATATTTGGCAGGGGAGACGTCATGAACAGGGAAAAATTTCTAACTCCTATTCCAACCAAACTCAATTTTCTTATGTAAAATCCGACGCTGATCACGAATACATGTAGCGCTTTTCAAAATTTCAATTAGATCAAAAGTTATTGCAATAAAAATTTCACATTTTTTGGATATTTGGCAGGGGAGACGTCATGAACAGGGAAAAATTTCTAACTCCTATTCCAACCAAACTCAATTTTCTTATGTAAAATCCGACGCTGATCACGAATACATGTAGCGCTTTTCAAAATTTCAATTAGATCAAAAGTTATTGCAATAAAAAATTTCACATTTTTTGGATATTTGGCAGGGGAGACGTCATGAACAGGGAAAAATTTCTAACTCCTATTCCAACCAAACTCAATTTTCTTATGTAAAATCCGACGCTGATCACGAATACATGTAGCGCTTTTCAAAATTTCAATTGATCAAAAGTTATTGCAATAAAAATTTCACATTTTTTGGATATTTGGCAGGGGAGACGTCATGAACAGGGAAAAATTTCTAACTCCTATTCCAACCAAACTCAATTTTCTTATGTAAAATCCGACGCTGATCACGAATACATGTAGCGCTTTTCAAAATTTCAATTAGATCAAAAGTTATTGCAATAAAAATTTCACATTTTTTGGATATTTGGCAGGGGAGACGTCATGAACAGGGAAAAATTTCTAACTCCTATTCCAACCAAACTCAATTTTCTTATGTAAAATCCGACGCTGATCACGAATACATGTAGCGCTTTTCAAAATTTCAATTAGATCAAAAGTTATTGCAATAAAAAATTTCACATTTTTTGGATATTTGGCAGGGGAGACGTCATGAACAGGGAAAAATTTCTAACTCCTATTCCAACCAAACTCAATTTTCTTATGTAAAATCACGCTGATCACGAATACATGTAGCGCTTTTCAAAATTTCAATTAGATCAAAAGTTATTGCAATAAAAAATTTTCACATTTTTTGGATATTTGGCAGGGGAGACGTCATGAACAGGGAAAAATTTCTAACTCCTATTCCAACCAAACTCAATTTTCTTATGTAAAATCCGACGCTGATCACGAATACATGTAGCGCTTTTCAAAATTTCAATTAGATCAAAAGTTATTGCAATAAAAAATTTCACATTTTTTATATTTGGCAGGGGAGACGTCATGAACAGGGAAAAATTTCTAACTCCTATTCCAACCAAACTCAATTTTCTTATGTAAAATCCGACGCTGATCACGAATACATGTAGCGCTTTTCAAAATTTCAATTGATCAAAAGTTATTGCAATAAAAATTTCACATTTTTTGGATATTTGGCAGGGGAGACGTCATGAACAGGGAAAAATTTCTAACTCCTATTCCAACCAAACTCAATTTTCTTATGTAAAATCCGACGCTGATCACGAATACATGTAGCGCTTTTCAAAATTTCAATTAGATCAAAAGTTATTGCAATAAAAAATTTCACATTTTTTGGATATTTGGCAGGGGAGACGTCATGAACAGGGAAAATTTCTAACTCCTATTCAACCAAACTCAATTTTCTTATGTAAAATCCGACGCTGATCACGAACATGTAGCGCTTTTCAAAATTTCAATTAGATCAAAAGTTATTGCAATAAAATTTTCACATTTTTTGGATATTTGGCAGGGGAGACGTCATGAACAGGGAAAAAATTTCTAACTCCTATTCCAACCAAACTCAATTTTCTTATGTAAAATCCGACGCTGATCACGAATACATGTAGCGCTTTTCAAAATTTCAATTAGATCAAAAGTTATTGCAATAAAAAATTTCACATTTTTTGGATATTTGGCAGGGGAGACGTCATGAACAGGGAAAAAATTTCTAACTCCTATTCCAACCAAACTCAATTTTCTTATGTAAAATCCGACGCTGATCACGAATACATGTAGCGCTTTTCAAAATTTCAATTAGATCAAAAGTTATTGCAATAAAAAATTTCACATTTTTTGGATATTTGGCAGGGGAGACGTCATGAACAGGGAAAAAATTTCTAACTCCTATTCCAACCAAACTCAATTTTCTTATGTAAAATCCGACGCTGATCACGAATACATGTAGCGCTTTTCAAAATTTCAATTAGATCAAAAGTTATTGCAATAAAAAAATTTCACATTTTTTGGATATTTGGCAGGGGAGACGTCATGAACAGGGAAAATTTCTAACTCCTATTCCAACCAAACTCAATTTTCTTATGTAAAATCCGACGCTGATCACGAATACATGTAGCGCTTTTCAAAATTCCAATTAGATCAAAAGTTATTGCAATAAAAAATTTCACATTTTTTGGATATTTGGCAGGGGAGACGTCATGAACAGGGAAAAATTTCTAACTCCTATTCCAACCAAACTCAATTTTCTTATGTAAAATCCGACGCTGATCACGAATACATGTAGCGCTTTTCAAAATTTCAATTAGATCAAAAGTTATTGCAATAAAAAATTTCACATTTTTTGGATATTTGGCAGGGGAGACGTCATGAACAGGGAAATCTAACTCCTATTCCAACCAAACTCAATTTTCTTATGTAAAATCACGCTGATCACGAATACATGTAGCGCTTTTCAAAATTTCAATTAGATCAAAAGTTATTGCAATAAAAAATTTCACATTTTTTGGATATTTGGCAGGGGAGACGTCATGAACAGGGAAAAAATTTCTAACTCCTATTCAACCAAACTCAATTTTCTTATGTAAAATCCGACGCTGATCACGAATACATGTAGCGCTTTTCAAAATTTCAATTAGATCAAAAGTTATTGCAATAAAAAATTTCACATTTTTTATATTTGGCAGGGGAGACGTCATGAACAGGGAAAATTTCTAACTCCTATTCCAACCAAACTCAATTTTCTTATGTAAAATCCGACGCTGATCACGAATACATGTAGCGCTTTTCAAAATTTCAATTGATCAAAAGTTATTGCAATAAAAAATTTCACATTTTTTGGATATTTGGCAGGGGAGACGTCATGAACAGGGAAAAATTTCTAACTCCTATTCCAACCAAACTCAATTTTCTTATGTAAAATCCGACGCTGATCACGAATACATGTAGCGCTTTTCAAAATTTCAATTAGATCAAAAGTTATTGCAATAAAAAATTTCACATTTTTTGGATATTTGGCAGGGGAGACGTCATGAACAGGGAAAAATTTCTAACTCCTATTCCAACCAAACTCAATTTTCTTATGTAAAATCCGACGCTGATCACGAATACATGTAGCGCTTTTCAAAATTTCAATTAGATCAAAAGTTATTGCAATAAAAAATTTCACATTTTTTGGATATTTGGCAGGGGAGACGTCATGAACAGGGAAAAATTTCTAACTCCTATTCCAACCAAACTCAATTTTCTTATGTAAAATCCGACGCTGATCACGAATACATGTAGCGCTTTTCAAAATTTCAATTAGATCAAAAGTTATTGCAATAAAAAATTTCACATTTTTTGGATATTTGGCAGGGAGACGTCATGAACAGGGAAAAATTTCTAACTCCTATTCCAACCAAACTCAATTTTCTTATGTAAAATCCGACGCTGATCACGAATACATGTAGCGCTTTTCAAAATTTCAATTAGATCAAAAGTTATTGCAATAAAAAATTTCACATTTTTTGGATATTTGGCAGGGGAGACGTCATGAACAGGGAAAAAATTTCTAACTCCTATTCCAACCAAACTCAATTTTCTTATGTAAAATCCGACGCTGATCACGAATACATGTAGCGCTTTTCAAAATTTCAATTAGATCAAAAGTTATTGCAATAAAAAATTTCACATTTTTTGGATATTTGGCAGGGGAGACGTCATGAACAGGGAAAAATTTCTAACTCCTATTCCAACCAAACTCAATTTTCTTATGTAAAATCCGACGCTGATCACGAATACATGTAGCGCTTTTCAAAATTTCAATTGATCAAAAGTTATTGCAATAAAAAATTTCACATTTTTTGGATATTTGGCAGGGGAGACGTCATGAACAGGGAAAAATTTCTAACTCCTATTCCAACCAAACTCAATTTTCTTATGTAAAATCCGACGCTGATCACGAATACATGTAGCGCTTTTCAAAATTTCAATTAGATCAAAAGTTATTGCAATAAAAAATTTCACATTTTTTGGATATTTGGCAGGGGAGACGTCATGAACAGGGAAAAATTTCTAACTCCTATTCCAACCAAACTCAATTTTCTTATGTAAATCCGACGCTGATCACGAATACATGTAGCGCTTTTTCAAATTTCAATTAGATCAAAAGTTATTGCATAAAAATTTCACATTTTTTGGATATTTGGCAGGGGAGACGTCATGAACAGGGAAAAAATTCTAACTCCTATTCCAACCAAACTCAATTTTCTTATGTAAAATCCGACGCTGATCACGAATACATGTAGCGCTTTTCAAAATTTCAATTAGATCAAAAGTTATTGCAATAAAAAATTTTCACATTTTTTGGATATTTGGCAGGGGAGACGTCATGAACAGGGAAAAAATTCTAACTCCTATTCCAACCAAACTCAATTTTCTTATGTAAAATCCGACGCTGATCACGAATACATGTAGCGCTTTTCAAAATTTCAATTGATCAAAAGTTATTGCAATAAAAA
>BMAO01020172.1:0-24967 GCA_019973975.1 Trichonephila clavata | reverse complement strand
AACTAGGAAACTGCAATATTTACTGGTATTTGGGAAAAAACCTCATTGTGTCACCAACTTAATATTCCTAGGTATAAGCAGACGGCTCTGTCGTGCTTTTTTAGTGGCCACATCAAGTCTCTGACTTTTCAACAGGGCCGGAAAGTCTTCCAGAATGCCCTAGGTGCGAGGCTGATCATCCTGAGCTACACCATCTGGGATAAGAAACAACAGCAACAAATATTTATCAGAGTATCAGGGGTGATATTATGTATGCTTACTAGCTTATTAACACATTCTATTATTGTTATCCTCTACATTGATTTTCATGGATAGCTTATTTAAAAACAGTTTGAATAGTTGTTTACCATGTATTTGTTTTTAAAAATATATAAATAACATTAAAACTGGAGAAAAAATTAATAAAACATACATTAATGTTTTTAAACTATAAATGTAGTGATTTATCACCATAAACTAAGTATTTTTCTTTTTCATGAAAAATAATTGTAATTATCACTCTTTCTTATTTTTTATGGTTTTTAAAAACAATACAATTTAAAGACGGTAATATTCTTAAGATTATGTTTCCTTTATGAAATACATTTCCGTAAACAAGATTATAAATGCACTGTCAGTTAAACCCAAATTATATTATGCCTAATATTTACGATTCACTGAAATATACAGTTAAGTTATTATATATTCATTAAATGGAATAATATAATTAAAAAGTTATGAAATAATATTATTATACGAAGCGAAAAAGTTATAAATAATTTTATAATTAATGAAAAAGTATGAATAATTTTTAATAATATTTTTTAAGATTTTTCGACTCATGAATATGAAAAACGAATAAAATTTACGAAAAAACCATGAAAGAGAATAAAATTATACTCGATGGAAGAAATAGTAATGAATATTTTTTCAAAAAATCTATAAATCACATTGCAAAAAAATTAATTTTGAATTTCATAATGGCTGAATAACATATTGAATAATATTATGAAAGAATATAAAAATACGTAAAAGATGATGTAAAGGGATAAAATCCGAGTTCTTTTAAAAAGACATTTAGATAATGACGTTGTTATTTTGGTATTTTTTCCCTTAAAAAAAATTATAGGTTAGAAATACTCAAGGTACAAGTATGCATGATAAGCATAAAATAAAGCAAAACTTTGAGAGAAAAGTTTGAAAAAAAATTAAAATTAGCATATTTTGATAAATTAAATCTTATTATAGGAGTGCAAACTCAGATTTTAATTTTGTTCTAGTTACATATTATTTATAAGTGAAACAGTTAATGCCGTTTCTAATTATTTATAAATATAAATTTAAAATACTCATGATGTACTTTACATTTTTAAAAAGATACTAAAAACTCTTAGTAGTTCATCTTTTTTTGACATAAAATTTCCAAATATACAACAAACAAAATTGTATTTTATTATTTGTTATTTTTTTATAAATATACATATAAATATAAATCTTTAAAGCAGGCCAAAATATAAGAATTTTAATTAACGATCTTTTCTTGGACAAAACTCTTAATAATAATAGAATTATGAGAAATAGAGAGGAGACATTTCTTTCGAGAAAAATAAAGTTAAAAAGGGAATATATATACAAGAGTGTGACACAAAAAAACGAGACTAAGTGTGTAGCTCGAAAAAAGAGTGGAGTTGGCATCAACTGTTTTGGTGGTTCAAGCACTTGAAAACTAATTGCTGTCATTCATTGGCTTCATGTATTCAACGATGGATTTTTTATAGATGGCAATGCACACCATGTCACACGATTAATTTGAAGAACATTCTGGACAATGCCAGCTAATTATTTGGCGTTCCAGATCACCAGATATTCATTTCATCGAACATTACAAAGAGCTCAGTTCGTGCACAAAATTCTGCACTGGCAACACTTTTGCAACTATGGATGGATGTACAGGCAGCATGGCTCAATATTTCTACAGGGACTTCCAACGACTTGTTGAGTTCATGCCACATCGAGTTGCAGCACTAAGTAGAACAACGGAAGAACCGATATGATGTTAGGAGCTGTCCCATGACTTTTCTCCCTTCAGTGTAAAACTAACTGAGTTATTAGAACTTCACTAACAAAAAACACTCAAGAGCCAAAACATTATGACCACCCCTACATTTTGCAATGAACTCGCCTGGATGACGTGGAAGGCACGTGATCAGGTGGAATTGGTATTTAACTGCTGCTGGAGAGTCTGAAAAATCATTCTTTCACTTACTTCCGTTTGTGATGGGAAAGGCTGCGGATCTAAGCGACTTTGATAGAGGGCATATTGTAATGGCTCGAAGGCTCGGAACAAGTATTTCCGAAACTGCACAACTCGTTGTTTGTTCGTGATCTATAGTTGTTAGTACTTATGCAAAGTGGATGAATGACGGTGAAACCAGCAGTACACGACATGGTGTTGGACGTCCATATGCTATCAAAGAAAAAGGTCGTCGGAGACTGTCTCGCATAGTGAAGCAAAACCGGAGCCAGACAGTGTCTCAGCTGATAGCCCAATGCAATACAGGGCCAAGTAGAATAGTATCAGAGCATACTGTTCAGCGGACACTGTTGGATATAGGGCTACGCAGCAAACGTCCCACTCGTGTGGCTTTGCTGACCAAGCGTCATCGCCAACTGCGCCTGCGCTGGGCCCAGGAACATCACGACTGGTCCGTGGATCAGTGGGAGAGAGTTACCTGGTCAGATGAATCAAGGTTTGTCATTTATCACGCCGATGGCCGTGTCAGGATTCGCCACCTTCTAGGCTAACAGTTGATCATTCGATGTACAGTAGGTCATACACAGGCTGGTGGCGGCGGTATTATGTTTGGGGGACGTTCTCTTGAGTGTCTCTGGGACCCATGGTTATGGTAGAGCAGACCAGGAATTCTACAGGGTATCTGAACATCATTGTGGACCAGTTGCACCTTTACATGGCCTCTGTTTTTCCAGCTGGATATGGAATGTTCCAACAGGACAACGTCCCGTGTCACAAGGCAAAAATTGTATTGGAGTAGTTCCAGGAACATGTTGCTGAATTCCAGTTAATGTCCTGACCGCCTAACTCACTGCCTGTTGGATCTCAATCCGATAGAACACATTTGGGATGTCATGGGACGGCAGCTCAGCGTTCATAGACCACCAATTCGCAATATCTCGGATTTGCGTGACTGTTGATGAAACATCTATTACAATCTGTCTTTCAGCCATCTACCAAGGACTTGTGGCATTCATGCCAAGACGGGTTGAAGCTGTGTTGCGCGCCAAATGTGGGCCAACTCGTTATTGACAGGTGGCCATAATGTTTTGGCTCTTAAGTGTACTTTACAAGAATTCACTGAGCTAAATTGAAACAACTAATATTCTGTCACATCTTTCTTACTAATTGTTCCATTATTAAATATCTATATTTTAAGTTTCCTTTTTCTTCTTTAATTCTTAAGAAATTCAACTTAGCTTTATATCGTATAATTGAATGTCTGAAATATTCTTACACAAAGCACTTCTTTTAGCTTAAGCGCAGCGCAGCTTTGTAATATATTACAATTAAACTCACAGCATTGTACAGTAAACAACTTTAATATTTCAGATACAGTTAAATTTTATATTTCAAAATAATATTGATACTTCAAACTGTGAGTTCTTTGAAATTACTCAGAGAAATCTAATTATAAGCATTTTTAAATAATTAAATACTACTCCCTCAAAAAAGGAATACTTTCTAAAGAGCTTTTTATAATTATAATGCCCATTCTCTCGCGTATAAATAAGATTAATTAACTAATATGTGAAAATGTCTGACTAATTTGAAAAAATTTAAAAGTATTGGGAGGGATTTGAAACTACCATAGTTGAAGAATATTAAATTTATTTCATGTTAATTTTCATTGTTCAACTCTAACAAAAATAAAAATGGTTTCCTTCAACTTATGTGCAAAGCATCGTTTCACCTAAGTATGTACATCTGGAATTCATTTTGTATTTAACAGGACATTAATTAGTAGAAATAAATTAAATGTAATCACTGGAATGAAATTTAATTTGGTTTGCTTAATATCCTAAGCAACCTTAATTTAATTAAAACTCCAATTTATTCAAGAAACAGATGTTTCAACTAAATTAAACTGTCTGTGATTTCGCATTTTATAACAAGCTATACGAAATTTCTACAAATGTTCTTAGTTTTTTTTCTGCAAGAACTGCGAATAAAATGTTAGGAATTAGTAGATTGCTCAAAAAGTTAATTTGCCAGAATTGCACTTTTATGAATCCTTATAGTCAAATGCCAACTACGAAAATGTAAAATTAGATTTTACATTTGTTATTATTTAATCGTGATTTACTTTACTATTTTTAATGAGCTTTATTATGAATGTGATTAAAATATATATTCGCGATTGCAGAACAGCGCATAAATCGTAACTTTTATTTAAGAGATTAAGACATAATTTGGTAAACACATGCAGCTTGTTAAATCTAGTGTGAGATTTGGGTTTATGAGAGTTGGATTTAATGCCAATAAGAAAATTAGAAAACAATTTTTAACGTTTAATTTTATGAAAATGACTTTTGCGTTATGCATTATTAAATTGAGAAGATAATATTTGACACTTTTTCAAATTTCACATCTGAACACTTGGAATGAATTGTGCTTTAATCATATTTGCGTCCATATTTAAGGGAATAAAGGCATGTTTAATTAAATTTCTTAAAAGTATCTAACCAAAATGAAGGGTATATATCTCCAGAATTTTTTTTAAAAAAATCTTAGTGTATATTACATAAACGTTTTTTTTTTTTTCAAAACGTTCATAAACGTACACATGAGTGAGTGTACGACAGTAAAATATTTCCGGCTAATATATGCCTTGCTAATTCTAACATCTCAAAAAACATTTGTATTATTTTATTTATTGATTTTTTTTACGATATTTTATGAAATTCAATTGCAGACGTTTAAAACGACGAACCTCATGTCTGAATATTATAATGAAGTGGCGAATTCTCGAGATACATGACGTACAGCAATTTAACTCTAAATTGTGATATACCTCAATGCAAAATTTTAAAGTTGTATGTAATTAATAATACAGTTAAATGTGTCATGATCTATAACGAGAAAGTCTGGGAATGGCGACTTTAGAGCTATGAAGATCAATAGAGATTGGTATGTATGCATTGCAGTAAGACATAACAGGAGTACAATAGTTTTTCTACTGTCACATGTATTTCATACGGTCCCAAAAACTTAACGTTCAACATTTACCGTTATCAGAACACTACAAAATAACGATATATTTCCAAGCAAATCAGCTATTTACGTCCTGCTTATTTATGCGCACTAAAACGCCTTTTTAGTATTAGTGTAGAGAACATTGGCATTGGAGCAAAAATGAGTGGACACCAGCTCTATTAGCATTTTAATATGGATTCAATTTTACCGCTCATTCTTAAAATGTCTTCGTATACATAAAAACAAGAGCCCGCTGCGTGTCTTTCAACGTCTGAGAAAGAGACAGGTATGTCAAAACCGTTGTGATGGTTTAGACATGCAACATTCCATATGGGCAAGCAGACCTTCATGTTATTAACAGAAGCTCTCTGAATGCCGCAATATTTATCGATGACATATCTCCTATATTTTACCATTTTACCTCCTATATTTGAAGTCCATTTGACGCTGATTTTATACTTATAAAAGCAATAGGACTAACAGAAAAGTAAAATCAGAAATGCTGCCATCTACATGAATCTTATCTAGCTGACGAATTTCTGGAAAATGAACGTGTACACTCGATCCTGGCAAATTCCCTAATCTTGAATATTTCCGAGGCGTGTCAGAAACTAAATACCGTTGTGGAAAAACGCATAAAAAATTAATTCAATTTTATTAAATTTTTTTTAAAAAATTATATTTACGTAAAAGATTATAAGGAAACTATTTTTCTACATAGTTACCACCATTGTTCTGGCATTTTTCTTACTGCGAACCAACATGTCTATAACTTCTTTAAAAAAAGATGCCGTCAGTGAGCAGTTTTTGAAATTCATGGAAACGCATTTCAACGCAATTTTATTGTAAACCATCTGCTTTAAGGAATTTTCTCATTCACTTTTTTAACCCGGCACTTCTCGCGCAAGGTAAGTTCTACCCACCGTCTAACTTTTTTCAACGCTCCTTCTAAACCTTTTTGGGAAAATGGATAGTTTCTCGTGTAGTTAACTTAAAGGTCATATCCCTTGAGAAGCCTTAGCTTGTAGGCGAATTCTAAATATATATTTATAGATATCGCCTCTTCGGATATGTCATACCCTGCGCGTGAATCACCGTTACAGTTCTGAATGCATGAGCACGTTTTAAATCTTCCTTATTCTATGGCATATTATTGTAGTTATGATGAAGAAATGTGATATTTCGAAATTTAATAGATACAGGGCAACAGTGATTTCGGGTAAAGAAATTCTCTTCGTGGTTTTGATGAGGAAGAATCAAATGATCAAGAGTATAACAGCAAGTATGATTCCTCCACTTAAATCGATCTAGATTTAGAAAAGGGAGACACTGTTGAAAAAGAATGTTTTACATAGAAAGACACAAAAACATTTGGTAAGAACGTAATTTTAAAGGAGACAACTGGTACACATCTTATCAACTTTCAGATAAACTTTTGAAAAAAAAACTATTGCTGGAACAAAATAAGATAAAAGAAATTCCAAAATTTTTGAATTTAATGAATAGAGAAGTTTACTCCCATATGTTTAGTTTTAAGAAAATACAGATTTAAAAAAATTAATATCCAGTGAAAACATCGCACTCAATCACGACGAGATTAAATGAATGTATAAACAATGCACTGAAGGCCCTTATAAAAAGAATAGAAAAACTAAATTTACGATTGAAAAATGTAATAAACATATTGTATTTCCCACTTTTCTTCCTTTTTAATCTTTGTATACAAATTTTTCGGTAAAAACACAATGTAAACACCCTTCGATATGACATACCTTGCGCGAGAACTTTAGGTCGCTTTTTTCGTGCGAGTGATACTGGGTTAAACAAACCGTCATTGATCAGAAGGCCTCCCACTCCGTGCTTCGTCATGAACATTGATTCGCCCATAATTGAACAGTCAAACCCACTTTCTCACCATTTCATCACTCATTGCATTTTCTCCATTAATCTCTACCAGTTGAAGATGACTGGCTTAACATTCAACTGGCTTAATATTCCTTCTTCTATAAACGTAAAAAAGGGTATACTTCCTATTTATTCAATTTTTGGAATTGTTAAAAAAAGAAAATTTTAATTATTAACAAAAAAAATTTTAAAAAATATTTAAAACATGGTTTTTTTTTTTTGAAAATTTTAAAAAATTACTAATTATACTTCAAAACTCATTCTTGTATACTTACATATAAACCAACATAAATGAATTTGATTATAAAATGATTAATTTATGACAATTAATGATGATTGATGATTAATTTGATTTGAATAAACAGCTATATATCTCAAAATATATAGCCAAGAATTTTTCAAAATTATGCTTTATAAAAGGATTTTCCCATGATTTAAAACTGAGTCTTTAAATTAACATTAAATTTTCCCAGCTAGAGATCTTAAGCCTTCAGCAAATAATTGAAAAATTACCTGTCAGTGTTCTTATTCATTCACATACTGTCTGACTCCAGTTTAACGAATTCATTGGGACCGAACATTTTGTTCGTTAAATCGGGATTACTCCATACATCAGGGTCCAAACAAAATACAAATTTTTTGCTCTTACCTTTTGAAAGTTCTATAATAAACAACTACACAAAAAATATCCATAGTTAGGAATTACATACTTTTTATTCAACAGCTAAAAATAATATTAGGGAATTATTACATACCAGTTAATTGGAAATTTTAAAATACTGGCAAACAGATATTTGATAATCTTTCTGATTCCTCACTCGGATAGTTATTTTATTCGACTTTATGCAGGGAAGAAAATACTGCATCATTTTATCCTTTGCTGCATGAGGTATGTTTTCAATATCTCCAAACATTGTAAAGCATTAGAAAAGGTAACAGTTTTGATATGAGTTTCATTATTAATTTCTGCATCAGAATCTCTAGCTCAGACAACTCAACAATTTCCTCAACTTCAGTTGCACACAGGTAGACAATACGTCATCAAATGTCTCACAATCGTTAAAATCTTAAAATATCCCTCGCGTTGTGGAATGGGACGATATAAGATAGAAGTTTTCAGTCCTATTCAAAACTCACATTCCACTCATCTACTCCTGTAAAGTCTAATGTATTTGTTGTTACTAATGCCACCTGTCTGACGTAGTCAGATCGAGGCCCACGAAATCCATCATGGCATAGGGCTAGATTGTACGCCTGTTGTTAGCCGTAGCTTTGAGCACCATGACAGTACGATTTGGCTCGGTTCCACCCCAATTTTGAGGGAGAACACCCTGGGAGTGGTCAGGGGCTTTCCACCTCTCTTCCCCTTCCACCAACCTCACGAGAGGACTTGTGGCTCGAAGGCTTTTTAGAGTACCCCCATGCCGCGAAGGCACTATACATTTACAAACATCCATGTCTTCTCCGGGATTCGAACCCAGGCCCTACGGCACAGCAGTCAGCGTCGCTAACCACTATACCGGATGGGCGACGTAAAGTCCAAATAATGGCCTGTAACCCTTTCCGTAGAAATTTTCTACTTACAAGAAAAATCCTTTTTAAAATCTGGATTGAAAAAAATATATCAGTTTAAAAAAATCCATTTTTTTTTCTTTTTGTAATACAAAGTAATAAAAAAAAATTTCAGCGGTTGAAGTAATTTATTAATTCAGGGTTTATCATTCATTAAGTAGATTATTTTGCCTTCATTTTTAAAGGGAGAAAAGAACAATTTGTTAAATTGGGATCAACCGTATATACTATACTGTTAGAATTAATTGGGACAAGAATTCTTTTCTTGTCTGAGTTGGTATGTCAATATCAGTTGGTATCAGAGATATCCCGAACTTCCTCAAATCGATTATATCTGCCTAAAGATAATGTGATTGATCAACCTTGACCATACTTTACTCGTTTAATTTGTTTTGGTGTATCAATTGTCCAGTTGTGAGCCTTTTAGTGTGGCAGCTGGTGGTTATAATTTTGTTTTCCTTGTAAAGCGTATTACTTCTACTTGTTTTGAGATGAATATTACTCTTAAGGAAGTGTTTTAAAATAATTACTTTTACCCAATACACATCTATGATTGTAAGAGATATAGATACGGTTGTTGGTGTCGGCAACACAAGCGTTTCAAGAATTTTAAGAACATTTCAAGATTCCGAAACATCGTTTCCAAAAAGAAAAGGAAAATGTGGGCTCAAACGGAAACTTACGACAAGAACGGGTAAAATTCTAACAAGAAATAGAAAAATAAGTCCATGAAAGGATAGCAAAGACCTTTGAAGGGTTTATTGGATTATGGTGTTGAAGTGAACGCCTCAAATATACGGAAGAGGCTTCTGGAAGTTAGCCGTAAGCCATCTAAGCCGAAGAAAAAGCAATTTCCATTTCAGAAAAATGTGAAAGAACATTTAGCATGGGCTAAAAATTACCTATCATGGACTGTTAAGTAAAAGAATGAGATTTTCAGTGATGAAACACATTTATTTGTGCAGGAATGAAAATTGGGTGTAGTTAGATGAAACTCTGCTACCAGAACTCACCCGACAGACTGTAAAACACCTTTCTAAACAGATGTTTTGGGGGTTTTCACAACAAATGCCACTGAAAGCATAGTTCCTCTTAAGGTCATGATGAATTCTGTCAAATGCATGTAAATATTACACAGTAGAATTATTATATTCATTGAAACATTTGATGGAACATTTCAACATGACTAGGCTTCTTGTCAGAATTCAAAATTGGTCCAGACTTTTATGCGAGGAAATAAAATAAAAGTGCTTAATTGGTCTGGTAATTTCTCTGACCTAAATCCTTTTGAGAATTTATGGCATATTCTCTAGAATCAATTAGCTACAATGAGCTGGACGAAAACAGAACAAAAGTTAAAAAAGAGCCATGCAAGTGTGGTTCCACTATGAGGAAATTAAGAACCTGTGAGCTGCACTAGTGAAATCAATACCAAGACGAGTTGAAGAGGTCATTTCTGCTACAGAAGGACATATTTCGTACTAATATAGAAGTTTTTCTGTCTATTTAAGGTATGTAATGATTAATAAGGTTTTAGAAAAAAATCGTTTTGTTAACCGTTTATCCCAATAAATTCGAACAGTGTAGTAAATGCATAAGACAAGTATATTTTTTCTGAAAACATTATTGTGTCCATTCTTAAAACCGCGTATGAAAACATTCCCAAATAAGCTTAGCTGTCTATAAAAGTTGAAGGAAATGAAAATAAATAAAATATCTGACAAAGCTCTTAGATCAAAACGACGCCATAAAAATGAACGTCATTATGGAACTTTTAAGACTTTTACAGCCAGCAGATTTTAAGGTGAGATATTTTGCTCCTGGGAATTAATGTGTTTGAGTACTTACAGATTTATTCTGATTGTGTGAGGCACTACCTTCCTGAAGAACATGATGACGGCTGAGAAAAGCACAAGGTTGACTAAAAACGGCAAAGAATATAAAAGATCCATTTCCTTAACTTAACTTTCTTTGGCAGAACGTGAACGACCAATGCACTAACGAATAAAGATGGAAAATTGAAGCATTTTCTTTCTTTACGAAGAAATATCTTGAATGAAGTTAAACAGCTTTAGAAGGTAAAATAAATATAACATTTTCCTTCTTTTTAACTTTTCTTCTTGTACTTTCAAAAAAAAAGAAAACCAGCCACATAAGTTATTCAGGATCGGTTAAAGTTTTTAGTTTCTGTGTTCCTACCAGTCAATAAATAGTGACTTTTTTTTCTGAAATAGTTGTGTGATCCCGTGTCTTTCTTTTTTTCTGTGCTTCTTTCGGAAAACTTGCGGAAAAAACAGTTTTGAACATTCGCATAAATTTGAATAAAAACGTGTAAGGAAAGCGTTGCTGATATTTCGGATAATAAGATTTGAAACATGCAGGTGTATCAATGAGCGTTTTCCTTTTGGAAAAAGTGTTTGTTTTACCGATGCACATTTGGATGCCTAAGGAAATACTCTGGAAATTTTAATGGTATGCTCAAAGTATTTGAATTTTTTTCAACTTTTTTTTCTGTAAATTTAACACGAGAGAGAAACAGCGCACTCTATACAAAAGTTAGAGGTCGCGCAGCGTGACTGTGCCACTTCAATCCTTTTTTTGGGGGGGGGGGGCTCCTTTTTAATGTACTCTATAAAAATCGTAATTCCAGTTAACAATGTTTTTAAGAGAAAGTATAATTACCTACTTCTAAGGACTTTTCAACTTTTCTTTCATAATTTGAGAAAAAGTCTAATAATACTGAACTAAAGTTTTTCAAATTTGCGTGACTTTTATAAAAGACACAAATAACAGGCACTTTTCGCTAACGTTACAGAAATGATATTTGCAAGCAAAACTGTCATATTTTGGTAAAGTTATTGTACGTTTATTGTCCTTTGCAGATTGACATATAGAATGGTAAGCTTTTTCTTGCTTGTGTATTTTTGACAGAGCGCAGTCTTCATTATGGATGAACTTTTGTCTTTATATCTTTCTTGATGGAGTCTTTTAGGTAGCATTTGAAAATTTTCCTTTAAACTCAAACATTTCATGTCCATCGCTTTTCTGAAATGTACTTTCGTTATGATTAGTATCCATTATTTCATCTTCTTCTCTTGCTTGATCAGTTTCAACATTATCCGAGTTTTCAGATGCCCGTTTCTTTTTTTACATTCTGTTCATTTATATTTATAAACCATAATGTCGTACACCACAGCTATCAAAACCACTAAGTCGTCCACAGTTTGAAATGTAGCCTGTTCATAGAAAATATTTTGGAACAAAAGTGGCCCCGGGAGGAACTCAGTCACCTCAAGTACGTTAAGATTGCAAGAAAACGTTTGCCACTCCCATAAAAGAGTGGTATATGTTACAAATACATTTTAGATCCTACGATAACTATCATATAGGAAGATACTAACAAAAACCGGTTTCGCGCCAGATGTGTGACTTTTCTCTGTTCTACCGTCCGAATCACCCTGCTCAGGGGTTACAATAGCAAAATGGGTGTCTACAGCAAATGAAAAATCCCCAAATTTGGCGAATGAAAAGTTTTTTTTTTTTTTCATTTTTTGTACATATCTTTAATTTAAAAATTTATATATTGCATCGGTTTATAAAACAAAAATATCAAAAATATTTGCGAAAACCTTAATCTTTTTTACTTCGTTATCACTATTTCAAATAAGTGACACGAGATAAATGAAACGGCTAGACCGATTCTTTTGAAATTTTGTGCGTAATTCAGTAGGAAACAGTTGTTGCCTGGAAACTTGAAGTCATACAATTCTATCGACGCAGTTTACGATACCAACGAAGCTGTAAATTATCCAGCAGAGTTTTTGAGCTCATTGGATTTGCCAGACATGCCACCGCACCATTTACAACTGAAGATTGGATCTCCAGTTATTTTGCTTCGTAATTTGAACCCACCACGGCTGTACAATGGCACGCGATTAGTGATGAAAAAATTGATTGAAAACGTTGTCGAAGCTAGCATTTTGAATGGCAAGTTCCGGGAATAAGATGTATTACTACCACGATTCCCTATTATTCCCGCAGATGTGCCAATTGAATTCAAACGGATTCAATTTCCAATTAGATTGGCATTCGCAATGACAATCAGTAAGTCTCAAGGCCAAACGAAGTCTGTTTATGGCTTAGATTTGGGCACACCGTGTTTATACGTGGCATGTTCTCGCATGAGTAAACCATCTAGTTTGTTTGTGTAGGCTAAAGATGGACTGACTAAAAATGTCGTACACTTCATTGCACTAAGAGACTTGATAATGTTTTTTTAATTGTCATAATTTGTTTTAGGATGTAATTTGAAATTTATTATTTAAACTAATAAAAGTACAAATAATTCAAAAAATGAATGTTTGGTGTTTTGTTACTTTTATAGGCCGTCATCGTTCACAGCTTTTCATTCCTCTTTCAGACATATGCCACATCCCCACACACTTAAAATGAGTTAGTTTTTTTATTTGACTACCAAAATATTCAGTAAAAATAATTTATCTGGCAAAACAACGTTTGCCGGGTCAACTAGTATATATATATACATGATCTTATATTTCATGTATCTATAGAATGTCATGGCAAGAACAAATTTGCACTTTGCAAAATATAAATTAAAATTAATTTAAAAGTGAAAAGTATTCTATAAAATGTACCAAAGTATTTTTTTTAAAATTAAGCATAATTGAAAATTAAATACAAAATGATTATTAAAAATTTTAATTAATTAGTTCAGTGAATGTTATTCTATGAGGATACCTTTTGTCAAAATAACAATTCTTTTCTGATATTTCATTTTATTTGAGTAATATTATACATATTCTTAAAATGTGCTGTAAAATAATTGTTCTTCTTTTTTTTCGAAACTGGAAATAAAAGTTGCATCTTCTGTTCCTACCAACAGAAAATTTTTCGAACATTGAAAATTTGTCTTTGTTATCTCAGTAATCTTTCGTTTGCGTTTAAAGTACTCATTAATATAAATGGAATAATGTCTCTTCTTACTTATCTATCTCAGATTTGAGAAAAAATACTGTTTTACTACATTTATAAATTATATATATATATATATATATCAAGTCTGGAAAGTTAAACTTAAAAATTATGTGAATAATAAATAAAAATAGAGTGAACTCTTTACTACCTCGTAAGGATTTGAGGGTGATTAGGGCTATTTAAAGGTAGAGCCAACGCTTATCCCAGCCCTCAGGGCAGCCAATAGGAGTCTATGATCACGCTACCACCGACCAATCAGAGAGCAAGCTCTAAGCCCTCACTCCATGCCACAAAATATCCTCTCTACTGCACTCAGATGAAGAATCATGGCCACGGCTCCCGGACGCCATCATTTCAGCCAATAGCCTTGATTCCTTTTAAGCAGAAAGAACCCCCCCCCTTGGGCATGCCTAACATCAAAGTCAACCAGGATATGGGACTGAGGACAGTTTCACAGTCCGGATGCCCATATTACAACGCCCATTACGTACTTCGAACTTCAAGAAATACTCCATCACAAGCACGCCTACCGGACCAGTCCTCTCCACCAATCACCATGCAGTACAACGCAGAACAAAAACTTCGACTTTCGTCGATTCCCCATCAAAAACTCTCAGATATTGGATAGAGGGTTGTTTGCAGCCCATATGCCTAAAGACTCACCGTAATTACGTAGTAAGAGCATACTCGAGAAATGAGACTGGTGACTCATCGCTGTTGTGTTGTCTTTCGTTCCAAGCAATTGGGTGCCAAATGGCCGTCATGTTGGATTAGCTATGCTTGGAGAACGAATATATATTTATATATTTTGACTCGCTAGATTCTTATTTGCATTTCATTAGATTTGATCTTAATTTTTTTTTTATTTATTTCCTGTTATGTTCTATATTTTATATAAATTTCTTCCATATATATATATATATATATATGGTGATTCACTATTCACTACTAGACAAACAAACATGCAGGGTCGCAAATGTAGTAGTTCCGAGCTATGGTGCAAAAAAGCAGAGAAAAAGAACAGTAGCAGCAGCACATTAATGGGACAGAAAACATTTTATTGAAAAGTAGTATTACAATAAGTGCACTAAATTACGACCAGAAGTCATCTGGTAGGCCTGATAGCGGTGCCATATGGAATTCTTTAATTCCTGGAAGACTCCTGGCTTATTACGTATCCTCTCGGTAGATATAGAGATTCGAGCGATTCCTTCAACTAAAGGAACGGGTTTCTCGTACACCAAACTCGTTATGTTGCCCCTGAAGAAAAAGCCCATGCACTTTCGAACACCTGTTCTATTACAACCTTTCAATAAAATGCCTTCTGTTCCAGTAATGTGCTACTGTTTCTGTTCCTTTTCTCTTCTTCTTTGCACCATAGCTAGAAACTACAACATTTGCGACCCTTTTTTTTGTAATTATCTGTACCCCTTATATACTCTACAAGCTTGTCGGTCTATTAGTGAACCACCCTGTATATATAAATATATGAGAGGTACTGTGTGGTGTCGCATTTCGTAATATTGAAATTTGGTCAGGTGATGAGGACAACACTTGAACCGTGCAAATTTCCACACCCCGCCAACTTGAAAACTTTCATCAAGACATATTTAATGAGCATTAGTCCCCTTCACGGCAGGCTTTTAGTGATATAAGGTCTCGAATCTACGACCCGTTACCCACCATGACCACTCGGCTAACACGCCAAACTCATACATACATTTGCGTTTGTGCGTTTGTATGTGACTATGCGTATGTTATGTTCGCATTACTAAATCAAATATATAAGTAAATGCAGTCCATACATAAGCTTTAAAAAATGATTTTCCAATTACCCAAATTACATTTTCTTCTGATTTAAGAAAATTTCCGCTATATATATATATATTTAACACTGAATTTATGAATTTTAAGAAGAAATGTATTAAAATTATTCTTCTATAAAAGAAGAAATTTGTGAAAATTTCTCCCCATTTTTATTCTTAAAATTTATTTCCATTTCATTCATTTTTCTCTGAATGAATTTAAATAAATCAATTATATGATAAATCAACAAATTCTTGGTTTGTAAATAAAAGTATCATTCAAATCGTTAAGAGTCAAAATGCATAAAAATTTAAAACAATTTTCTTCTAATTTAGCTGCAAAATATATATCGTTACAGTTCTTGTTACCAGACTTTACCTCAAATAAGGAAATCGCTTAGCAAATCCTCTTTCCTTGTACATCCCGGAAGCAAATAATACTTTACAAAGCTAATTATTCACAGAAAAATCTTCTTCCAAATGAGAGCTTAAAGTGTTTATACATGTCGTTGTCGAAATTGTCTGGCTGAGAAATGAACAAAGCAACAATGAATTCAAAGGAGGGCAATGAATCTGAACTAATTGATGCTTCCGAAAAGCAGATCCGTGCTTTTGAATACTTCGGAATAACAGGGAAATGAAATTATCTGGCGACAAAAACAGGCCAGAAAGGTTCAAGTAAATCTTAGCTTTCTTGTTTTTCATTATTTAATCTGCTATTATGTAAAAGCGAAATACTTATTTAAATTATTCAGTTTCTTATAGAATCGATGTAAATTAAATGAGTTTAACATTTTGTAACTGTTGAAAAGTTTTATAATATTGATTAAATTATTATACATTAGTTGTGATAAAACTTGCTAATTGTTAATGACAGTTCGTTTCATTGACACACACACAAAGAAATTTCACTCTTACATTAGTTTGGTTCAAAATGTATCCCATAAAACAATACTGAAAACACGGCAACAAAATGTAAGCAAAATACAATTAAAATCAGTATGTTATTATATTTAATATGAGTAAATTGGAACTCATTTTCATCAAAATTAAATATTAATCAAAGATAATAGTTGAATGTAATAACACAATTTTAATATGACATAAAGAGGAATTACAAATGTTTTAAAAAGCTGACGTATTTCAAAATTTGAAACAAATCAGTCAAAAAATGGCAATGAATAAAAATTCTGTTGCTTGTTTCACTGAGTAATATAAATTTCAATTCATCTTTATTTACAAATATATGCTTCGCAGCACATTTCTTTATAATTCTCTTAATGTGAATTTGAATTCTTATGTGGTTAAAATGGGGGGAAAAGTTAATTGCTTTATGACTAAATTTTTAAAATATCATGAAAATATTTAAATCCGATATTTTACAGTTTCCTTTCTTTCTAAGCATTTTAAGGTATCCGACTGGTTGTGACAACTTTTTTTTTTAAAAAAAGGAGGTATGGGGATTTTTTTGTTATTTTAGATTTGTTTAGTGCATTTTAAGAATTAACTGCTAAAATTAAGAAGAGAAAAAGAAATTATTATTACTAAAATGGGAAGAAATAGGCAAAAATTGACAAAAAATAGCATAGCCGCGGCTCATTCTGCACCAAAGTTTTATGAACAAATTTTCAATTTTTTCAATCTAATGTGTTGCTATGTTATTCAATTTTGAAATGACCTTCAGGATAAGAGATATTTTATTTTTTGCAAAAACTAGAGCACTTTATCTCGGTTACTATATGAAAATGCTTAAAAAGACAGTGATTATATTCACATAAGGGACTGTAAATTTTGTAATAAAACAGTGATTGATAAATCTGAAGGTTAAAACAATTCTACTATTAGACAGAACTTACAGAAAAAAATTCAGTTAATTATGTTCAAAACTTTTTTAGCAATCGCTGACCCCGTTTGATTATTTTCAAAAAAATCACATTTCGAGTAAAACGCGTTTTAAAGTGTGACATATATCTTGCTCAAAAGTAAGGGCATCTGCTTTTACTGAAACACTTGTAGTTTTTGTTTTAGTGAACGGAAAATAATAAACTTGGTATTTTTATAAAGCTAATAAGATGGCCCATAAAATAAAATCATTAAAAAAAATTTGCCACTTTTTGGCAAAATTCAGTTTTAGGGTAGTCGGATACCTTAATTTGTGTTCTCAAATTTTATCTTACATCAAATATTATATCAAATAGAATATCATTTTATTGAGTTTGCATTTCTAATTTAAAATGTTTTAGATAATTGATTAATAATACATATAAAGGTAAGGTGAAAGGTTCTCGACCTGACAATGAAAGACAGCGATATTCAGTTAAAAAAAAACTATTTCATTTTTCTTCAGTATCTCCCTTGACTTCCATATACTAGCTTCAGGGTTTCTCCTACATCAGTATTTCTGATGTAGGAGAGAACCACTATTCTGTAAAATTACTGTGTAAAATATTCTACTGTAAAAATGTTCCTCCATGGCTCTCTCAACTTCTTCATTGAACATATGTGGCGCTTTCCAAAACCAATTGTTTCCAGTTTAGGAACATATGCATATGGAAGTCTGATATTGCCAAATCAGAAGAACAGGAGGATGGCCGATCATATAGTACTCCAAATACCTCAGTTTTCCACTCGCCAACGCACAATTGTGTACAGATGCGTTGTCCTGATGAAAGGTGATTTTTTTCTTCTTCAAACCAGGCGTCTTATTGCGAATTTTGGCATCCAGATTATCAGGAAGGTTTCTGTAATATTCGACTGTAATTGTTCTGCCTTTTTAAGGTATCCAAACTCCTCGCGGCAAATTTTTTAAAAACAATTGGAGGTATGGGAATTATTTGTCATTTTTACATTTGCTTAGTATATTTTAAGAAAGATATGCTAAAATTACGAAGAGAAAAATAAATTATTATTACTACTAAAAGGGGAAAATAATGGTAAAAATTTACAAAAAATATCATAAATGGGCCCATTCTGTACCAAAAGGTTAGGAACAAATTTTCAATTTTTCAATTCTGATGTGTTGCTATGTTATTCATTTTTGAAATGACTTTCAGGATATGAGATATTTTAATTTTTACAAAAACTAGAGCACTATATGTTAGTTATTATATGAAAATGTGCTTTAAAAAACAGTGGTTATATTAACATAAGGAAATGTAAATTTTGTAATAAATCTGAAGGTTAAAACCCTTCTATTATTATACAGAACATACATTAAAATTTTAGTTAATTATTTTCAAACTTTTTTAGCAATCACTGCCCCCGTTTGAGCATTTTCAAAAGAAACACATTTGGAGTAAAACGCGTTTTAAAGTATGACATCTTGCTTAAAGTAATGGCATCTGCTTTTACTAAAACACTTGTAGTATTGGTTCCAGTAAACGGAAAATAATAAACTTTGTATTTTCATAACAAAGATAAGATGGCCCATACAATAAAATCATAAAATCAATTTGTCAATTTTTGGTAAAACCCACAATTTTAGCGTAGTCGGATAATTTAAGGTAATCAAATAACAGGATCCTTTTTGATTCCCAAAACACGCTGGCCATCAACATATGTGATCGGTTTTGCTTTCTTAGCCGCTGAACCACCAGCTTTCACCCACTGCTTCGATTGGTGTTTGGTTTCTGACGTGTAGTGGTAGACCCATGGTGAAAATTCGCGTCACAAAATTGATCAGGTCCCTATTGAATCGGTTTAAACATTGCTGCGAAAACTGTTTGTTTATTTGCTTTTGAAAAGCATTCAGCAAATGCGACACCCATCTTAAGCAGAGCTTTGGTATCCCTAATTCTTTGTTCCCACAGCATTTACCTTCACTCGCTTAGTGTCCAACGCAATATTATGCACTTTTTGGTTGGTATCCAGTGGGGTTGGGGTTTTTTGACCGTCCTTCCCGTGTGTCATTTTCAAGGGACGTGCGATCACGTTTCAATTCAGTTGCCCATTTTTAACGGTTGATATGGAGGAAGCAGAGTCCCTGCAAACTTATGAAAATTTCAGATCAATATTTCTTTATTTCCAAAACGAAAAAAATTTTATGACCACAATTTTATTCATTTTAACGAAAAACACGCAAGAATTTACTGCAAAAATTCGAATAAACTAACTACTTGAGTGAACAAGTTGAAACTTGTCATACGAACTAATGCCAAGTGCATCTGGGCAGGAAACAAATTTTTGTTGATTGGAACCCCATCTCTGTGTCAGGCCAAGAACTTTTCACCTTTCTTTCGTATTTCAATCATGTACTTATAATGCTGTTGATTGACTTCAAATGATTGACAAAGTATATTTTGTGCAAAATTTGAAAAAAAAAATAAATGTTCTGGAGCATTTGCTTTTGTAATCAACTATCAAAATGAATTGTAGATGATTATAATAAATAGTACCATGGGATTAATTTTATAAAAAACAAAACTCAATTGCTAATTACATTCCATTTAATCGAAGCTTTGTGAAGCACAAATATATATATATATATATTGTAATTATATACAAAAAAAAAATTCAAACCTTTTTTATAAAGCGTTTTATATGTATAATAAGAGTGAAAACTTTTTTTTAAAACTAGAACTTCAGTGCATATGTAATTATTCTAATTGCCAAACATTTAGAACACTTGATACACTTTATGTTAAAAAAAATTTACTTAAATTTAAATGTTTGCTGAGACAACTTATAAAAGAATTTCTTCCCACATCCAACCTGATTACTTGTAAAATGTATCAAATGTGACAAAGACTACAAAACAAAATTGTAGCAATTTTCTTCAGAACTGACGTAAATGAAGGTAATATATAGCGGAGAAAACAACTTCCGGGGTCTTAAGTGTCGCACTTCATTATCCTTAGTATAAAAAGATACATTGGATTCGAATATATTTTTATTATATTGTATAAAACAAAAAGTACAGTAACCTCCCGGCTCCAAATTATCCCTTTTAGAAGGATTATTATTATTTTTTTATTTAAATGCCATCTCTTGAATAGTCTTCCTTTTCTCAATTTTAACAAAAATCTTGCTTTCTCTCCATGAAGAAAAAATTATCTTCCGCCTAGAAATATAATTTCAATATAATTCATGCAATTACAGTAAAAAAGTAGTGTAATTTGGGAAGTTTTCTTCGCTTTCGGCCCAAGATGAAATAAGCTATAATTCAATAAATTGTGCCAATTAAGTCATTGAGTTTTTATGGAATTGAAAGTAAAACGTGCTTAGAAAAGCCTTCATGACATAATCGCACCTACGATTTAAAAAAAAAGAATTTCGCCTACCTTAGTATTGGATAAATTTTAACCGGAGCCGTCTCGTACTCGATACCAACACTAGAGGTCGTCCCCAATCCTCTTTTTTATAATTATTCTTATTGTACACAATAAAAATAGCTATTCCAGTGCATAATTTAACTAAGAAAAAATATACTAACCTATTTTTAAAGCTTTTCCAATTTTTCTTTGATAGTTTGAGAAAAACCCCAATCAACTGAACTAAAATGTTTCAGATGTGGGTGACTTTAATAAAGGACACAAATCATAGACATTTTTTAACAACATTACAGGTTTGATATTTGTAAAATTGTCATATTTTGTTTCCTTTATTGTAGTTTTGCTGTTCTTTGATGATCAACAAATAGCATGCTGAAATGTTTTTCCTTACGTCTTTTTGACAGGGCGCAATGCGTCTTATGGAACACTTGTGGCTTCATATGTTTCTTAAAGGAGTTTTTGGGTACTATTTGAAAATTTTCCTTTCAACTCAAACGTTTCATGTTCATCACTTTTCTCAAATTTACTTTCGTTATCATAATTTATATCCATTATTCTATCAGATTCTACCCTCACTTGATCAGTTTCAGCTTCATCTAAAAAAGATCACAGAGACCTATTTCATTTTTTCCTGTTCATTTGTATTTATAAACCATAAGGAATCGTACAACATAGCAATCAAAACCGTTTAGTCATTCACAGGCGGAAAATGTAGCCTGGTTATAGAAAATATTTTGGGACAAAAGTGGTCACGCAAGGAACTCCGCCTCCTAGGCCCGCCCCTCTTAATTATCTTAAGATTGTAAAAAAATGTATATCAATCCCAAAAAAGAGGAAGATATGTGACAAATGCATTTTAGTTTCCATGAAGACTGTCATGTAGGAGGATACCGATAAGATCATTGGTAGCAAATAATCAGTTTTCCTACAGTTAAAGGTTTTGTAAGCCTGGAGTGACTTTGTGCCCCTCGCGACCGCTTCCATTTTAAAATGCATTCTCAGAATAGACATTCCATTCATTTCTACAAATCAATACCAATTCTAGTAACAGTTTTCAGAAAGGCCAGTGGTTGGTCAAACTTTATTGATTGTTTTTCTATATGCAACTGAATTAAGTTAAAGTTTACAATTCCTCGGAAATTTCCCGTAGTTATTTTTGTATATTTAAATTTCTCAAAAAATACAAAACACTTTAAACATTTTGTAGTACTCTTGATCGCTGAAAAAACTGATATCATTCTAAATAGCTAAAACTCATAGTGGAAATGGATTAATTGTAATAAATTTGGTAATAATTTATTAATTTAAAAACTGATTTCGTATTAAAAAAATCTTTCTTAGGAATTTTTAATATGGAATCCATTATTTAAGAACTAATTTAAAAATGAACTGTATCCCATTTACGCAAAATTTTATTCAAATTTAAAATCTAATTCCAGACATATTTTTTTAAAAAATTAATTTATTTTGAAATGCTTAAGAAATTTATTTTACTTTAAATGTCCGATTTTTGATGACATACATTATGATGAAAATTCATAATATGCGGAAAAATCATTAATTTAGTAAAGTTTTTAAATTTAAATAACCAATGTAAATGAATTTAGGGTTGTGTTCATTGCATTTGACCTATTAATTGCAATATCAGTTTAATCCAATTGTCAGTTGTTGAGGAACTCTGTAAATAATAAATTGCAATTTTGTTTATTTTTTTTAAGTTTATTTAAAAATATTTTTTTTTCGTAGAACAGCATTTTTTTCTGAAAGGGTTTTTTTTAGTAATACAAACAATTAATCAACGAATTTGAGTTTATGGCTTGTATTGGAAATTTCGGCTTAAGTTGTATCGAAATAATTTATACCGAAATATAATTTATATATAAATATATCTATTTAGAAATATATTTCAATCCCGTGCACGTTTTGGTATAATTTATGTCAAATGTTTTGACATAAATTTCTGCATAATGTAAGTAATTTTACAAAGATACCTTGTAAATATCTTACAAACGTATTCATGTTCCGTAATTAAATAGGATTTTAACGTTTCAAAAATGCACATCGCTTAAAGCTTCATCGTTCTATTAAGTACATTAAAATTCATTCAACATTTTTAAAGTACGTTCCATTTATTAAAAAATGCATATATAATAGAAATATTTATTATGAAAAAGCCATTTAACTGCAATTTAAATTACTTTATTTCCCTTTTTCATAGATTCATCAAGTAACAGTCTTTAATTGCATTATCTAGGCGGGGAAAATTTTATTAAATTTTAGTGGATAATTAAAGTGAAGTAAATTACCATGTAGCCTTCGTCACTCTTTTCTACTGCTACCTTAAAAAGTAGCCTAATGAATCAGGCATTTTTAGCCTAAAAAGATTAACAGTTTCTGAGAAAACAACACATAAAAAAGCTCAATTTAACATTGCTGGTATAGAGGATACCGACTACTCTTAATCCGAGAGAGGTCACGTGGGGCAGAAAGTCACCCCAGGCTCAAGAAATTTTCCAATATGAAAAAACTGTTTATTTGTTACCACTGGCCTTTTCAGTATCCTCCTATATGACAATTTTTATGGGAACTAAAATGTATTTGTCCCATATCTCCCTTTTTTGGGAATGACAAACATTTTTTACAATCTTAAGGTACTTGGGGTGACTGAGTTCCCCGCGCGACCTCCTTTGTTCCAAAATATTTTCTATGAACATGCTAGGTTTTGCCCATTTTTTTGCCTAGGTTTTTTTTTTTCAAACCCCATAGTGGGTTTGATAACTGTGTTGTACGATTCATTTATGGAATATATATTTAGATGAACATAATATAAAGAAAGAAATGAGCATCTGCATCTGTATTGGATGAAATTGAAAGTGATCAAACAAGGGGAAAACCTGATGAAATAATTGATATTAATCATGAAAGTAAATTTGAGTAAAGCGATGAACATGAAACGGTTGAGTAGGAAGGAAAATTTCGAAATGCTCTCCAAAAAATTTCCTTTAAGAAAGATATGAAGCGACAAGTGTACCTCAAGATACAGAGCGCGCCCTGTCCAAAAGACACAAGCCCGAAAAAAGTTTAATATGCTATTTCCTGATTATTAAAGAACAATAACACAACAAAAACTTGATCAAAATAAGAAATTTTTCCCTAAAAATATCATTTCTGCAATGTTAGTGAAAATTGTCTGTGATTTATGCCCTTTAGTAAAGTAAAGAACATTTGAAACATTTTAGTTCAGTTTGTTTGGATTTTTTCTCAAATTATCAAAGAAAAATTGAAAAGTCCTTACAAATAGATAAGTATACTTTCTCAAAGTTAAATTATTCATTGGAATTACATTTTTAACGTGTACAATAAAAATAATTATAAAAAAAAAGGATTGGGGTGACTCCGTCACCCCACGCAACCACTAAATATCAAGTGCGTACCTTTCCCCGGTTTAAACAATAAGTTACATTTCACTCGATTTACTGTTTAAGCTATTAGAAACAACTTTTCCATTAAGAAAACCTTCATTCGAAGCAAAAAAGAGAAAAATTGTCTTTTTTCCCCCTCTAAAGCGCTAAATCTCTCAGCGTTTATTCTAAGAAATATTGTGGTGATCAAAGTACTCAATTAACAAAAGCCAATAATTAAAATATGTAGTTTTCTATGAAGCTTATATTACCCTTAAAATTAGTTCTGTTCTAAAAGTTACGTAGAAGAAAAAAATGAGATTAAATATTGAACATAATTATGCTGAAAGTAATGTAATGGCCCACACTAAAAACCCATGTTCCAAAATAGAATTACTGTTATTAATCTGTTCCAAGAAACATTATTGCGGAAATTTTCTTTAAAAAAAACACTTGAGCTAAATATAAGGTAAGACGTGTTTCTTTCCTTAGTATCAACAAGGGAATAGACTGTAATAATTTTGTCGAAATATCAAGGAGAGGAGGGATTACTGAACACCCCACCCTAATCCCTTTTCCTGGAAAATTCATCGTTTTTTATCACGTGACGTGTAGATGTCATTTGGAGATTAAGTGAGGCGGACATGTGTGTATAAAAAAATTGCTTTCTTAGGAAATCTAACAATCTTTTTGGTAAAGTATTGCTGGATTCCAAAATCACCCAAAGGGAATATGGATTACATAATAATTGCAAAACCGTAAATATCATAC
>BMAO01020171.1:0-189027 GCA_019973975.1 Trichonephila clavata | reverse complement strand
AAATCACACCATAATCGCAATAGTAAGTCTTTTCGAGTCACTGTCAATTGTTTTAGAGCATTGTAATCGCTGACTGAATTCAATCTAAGACTTCTGGTTTTGATTATAGTTTTTGATGTTTCGTGTTCTTTTAAAATATCTGCGTGATGTTTCCAACTTTTAAAATATTCCATGGAAAGAGAACTAATAACACGGACAAAAAGTTTGCTTCAAAAACAATATGCACAGTTTTTTTGTAATGGATTAACAATTTAAGCATAACCTTTTCACCGTTTTGGAAAATTTTAGTATAACAATATGAGCTAAATGTTCGACCGGCGTCGTCATAAGAAAAATTATACTTTGTCAATGCTTATAGAGGTCCTTCTTTTACTAAAAAAACATCTATTGGCGTCTGATTGAATAGCTGGCCAGGTTCCTAGATCTGAACTAAATATCATTGTTAGAGTATTGTGATTTTAGGATTTTTTTGGAGGAGTTCCTACAACAGCAGTGTAACCGCGGTAGCCTAGTGGTCAAGGTATCGGATCGTGGCTGGCATGTCACGAGTTCGAGCCCAGTATCACTAAAAACTCGCTGTGTAGAGGAGCGATGCAAGTTAAATCTGTCGAGAACTCAAAGGTCCTCCCTTTGGTGTGTGATAGTTAGGAGAGGAGTGCCACCTCAGGTGTCGTCCTCGTCACTTAACCATGTTTCAAAATGACGAGGTCCAACGCCAAAAGCCCTCGTGTAGCTGAACAGTGTGACGTTAATATTCACTCACTCACCCTACAACAGCAGTGCCACTATCTATTCTGTTTATTTGATCCGCAACATCCTAATCATGAAAGTCTTAATCTGATTCTATCCTGCTTTCCTTTTTTTCTAGTGTCTTGTAAGTAATTCAGTAAACTTTCAGCCTGTTTTTTAAAATGGGCTTGTTTTTCGAGTCTTATTCTTTTATAATGGGCACCTGTTAGTTTCTTTACGCCCTTCCTCGGACATTCTAAAATTTTCAACAACATATATATCAATTAAGTTGGGAAAGTATAAAATAATTGATAAATTGGCTTTGCTTTCATACAAAAAATTTTTAATTCATCAAAAATTGACTCATTTGAATTAAAATTCAATATATTTGAGATTTTCCAAAATCTTATCGTAAATTTAAAACAGAGAATAAAAAAGTCAGTATTTTACTTTCGTTGAAACACTCTTTCTTTTAATTTATGTTAAATGCATTGTGAGGTTCCCGCAACACAGCTGTGATTCGGCTTCTTTGTGGGTATGGTCACCCTACGTGAAATTTACACCTGCACCCTTAAAAATATTGCCCTCAACCGGATGTAATTCGAAGCTAAAGACACGGGAACCGCTGTCATCCCCGAAGCCTAGAGAGGGCAGGGGGAGAGAAAGAGATGGTCTGAAAATTTCACCAAAGACGAACGCCAGAAACTCCTCCCTCACAAAATAACAGAACTGGGACTCTCATAATCTAATTACTAAGTTAATTTCAATGTAAATCTGTAAATTATAGCTGTGGCGTAATTAAACTTAAAATTTAAATTAACCAATATCACGTTACCTTGATTTATTCAAACGTAAGATTTTTCAAAATTAAAATTATTAAGTCTGAATTTTTTAATTATTCTCCCACATATACATCTGTACATAGCACGCACAGAAGATAGAAGGGATTTATATAAATTTAAATCTATAAAATATATAATGTTCTATTTATACTGCTCCTACAGAAAAAATACACTTTCCTTTTTCTTATTAATATAACACTAGAAATTTATAATCATAATAAATACCAAAATTAACACTTATAAAAATACTCAAAAAGACAACAATATTTAAAATAATAATATGAAATACATTATATTTCTCATTCGAACAAAATTCCGTCTTTCAGCTTCTGCAAAATTACGCGGACCGTCCCCAATAGCCCTCGTGTAGCTAAACAGTGGGACGTTAAGATTCACTCACTCACTCATTCAGCTTCTGCAAAGAATGTCATTTCGAAATATTTTTAATAACATTTAAATCTTAACACATGTAGTCTCATTTGAAAATAAATTTATAATAATGAAATAATGGTGCTAAATTTATTTTTTTATTGAGAAAAGAAGGAAACACATTTAAATAACTCACCTATTATTGACCTAATTCCCAAACTTTAAATATTCTGAAAGAATTTTTAAGAAATGCCTTTTAGATATTTCTATCAGCAATAATGCAATTACTTTAAAAATATACCATAATTACAAAATAATATTATTAAACTTCTTTTGTATAAAGAGAGAGAGAGAGAAAAACCCATCTAAAAACACATTTGTTATATTGACTTAACTTGATGATTCAGAAAAATGATTCATGATGAAAAATTCAGAAGAAAAAAATCAAAATTTACAATAAACAAGACAAATGAAGCAAATTTTTTTTAATACTGAGAACAGTTATGAAGATTGTGCAATGTCTAGTTCCGAAAGTGGAAGCTCTCTTAAGAAAAAAAGGTTGCGTCAACAATATTATTTGGATTTCATTCAAAGATAAAATTTTATGATTCATATACTCTTCAGTATAACTATGGGTACATATACAAAATAATTCCATTGATATTAAAATAAGCTAGTTTTCTTTTAGTTCAGTGGACTTTTCAGTTAAAATCGTTATTCACTTACGTGAATTTATTTTTTACGCAATTTATATATGTATATAAACCAAAAGATATTTTATTAAACTAAATATATTATTTTTATAATCCGCTTTTTCATAAAAGTAAATACAATAAAATATTCTTTAACACTTAACTTAATATGGTAAAAATATAATAGTACCTCCAAATAAGGAACCTACACAATATGTCTTAATTCCAGAAATTTAAACCCACAAGACCAGACATTATGTATTTTATCCTTTAATGCTAAGCAAATTAAAATAATTAGAAATTCAGTATATCTTTCTTTAAATAAATTATGTCCAAATAAGTACATTAGTCACAGGTTTTTTTCTTCTTAATTTTGAATTTAATGAAAAGTTAAAATTCTTAGTTGAAAAAGTTCTATTAATGAATAAATGTTTGAAATCAGCAGTAAAATCTTGTATTTACAGAAAGTTACGGAAAATACTCTATTGTACGGATCTTTTTGAAAGCCTTAGCATTGTGTCAGCCTAGGCACGCGTTTTTATTTTTATGTAAATCCAAAGAAAACGCGAGTCCATGAGGTATACAATAGCTTTATTATACATTCTGTTTTGTCTATAAATAGAAGCGTCAAACATACAGTGTTGTACTCCCCCCCCCCTTATTAAGTTACATTGATTTATTAGGCTAACACTTTATTTGATTTATTTATATATAAAGAAAAACACAAGCTACTACTCTCTCTCTTGTCTTTGAGATCCTAAAATTTTACCCCAAAAAAATCATTTATTTTTCTTTTAACTTATCTTTGAATTATTTTTTTAGTTTCACTTTAATTGAATGTCCCTAAATGAGAGGTAAATAGATAAGGTCCATATTCTAAGAGAACGATATCAACATTAAATGAGCCTATTTCAAAGTGTATCTTACAGGAGGTACTACAGAATGTGTGTATTTTAATGTATACCTTAAAAAAAAAAATAATTCAAAATTAAAAACATAATTACCTGTTGCTATTTCATACGATCTAAATGAAAGAGATGGATTTGTGTCTTCTTCGAAAAGGAGTCTGTTGATAGCAACGATCACAAGTCAAGTAACTTTACTCAAGAGTAAAATAAAACATCTCCAGTTGCGCTAGATATCTTCCAAAAATTCTAATTGCCTCTGTCCCCTTTAAGTTAGCTGACACCGGACATTCTGTGTTGTGTGGGGGAAGAATGTCCATTCTGACCTCACTCCCGATGGGGAGAGAGTGACATAAGAAAATAAGAGAAAGCGTATCAAATTTCCTGATTTAACATACACATCAGCTTTGAACCATTGAAGGTTCAACACATAAGAAAACAGACATCAAACGTATACAGTACGAAATAAATAAATAAGTACTTAACATATAATACCAAATTCACAATACTAAATACAAATACATAACTGGACATCGCAAAAAAGATAAATCAAATACATATTTAACAATAAATTCTATCAGTAAGCCAATAAAATATTTAAATGTGCTTGTAAATGCAAGTAATTTTTCCCACCAAGACACATTTATAAACAAGAAAGTGTGAACGATAACGTTTTAGCAGACGTAATTTTTAATTGTACATAAAAATGAAATATTAAAGAACTGCAATTTGCCGAACGCTGCTCTAAAAGAAATATTCTGTTTTGTGCACATTTGAGTCATCCTTAAAGTAGTAATACCATAAGTAAAACAAGATAATTACCGTTTTCCCCTTTATATCAAGCCAGTGAAAATCATACTAAGATAAGCGTATCTATACTTGTATCCCGAGGCCGGGTGCCAATTTACTTGCTACAACAAATCGCCCCTAGTACAATTTTACAAAAGATAAAGTCTTTTTTACAAATGTGTGATACCGTCCTTTTTATAAAAGATATAGTCACTTTTACAAAAAATGTAGTAGTTACAAATTTTATTAGTAGCGGTCGGCATTTCAATTCAGTCTATAAAATGATTATGTGTTCCAGGTTTCTAAAGCATGAATAATAATATTTCAGAAAATATTTTCATACAAATTTTTTTGAAAAAAAAAAAAAAATTTACTTTTTAAATTCGGTCCAAATGCCGCCCCGGACATGGGTCCAGTTTTCCCAGCCCTTGCTGCTAACGTAGAAAAATAGTGAACACGGTAGCGGGCTAAGTGGATCAGGTGATATGAAATTATTTTTCAACTAGGAGATGGAGAATACATAAAAGTGGGCATATATATATATATATATATATATATATATATATATATATAAATCATGATTAGTTTTAATATGTATTTTTAGTGCTATGTTGTGAATATCTTGATTTGCCTATTTGATTATATGCTGTCGTGTAACATTTAGGGTTTTAAGAAAATGCATAAAACCCGCATTTTTTTAACTATAGTACTAAAGTACCATTAAGTACATACAACATAAAAATGAAATTAAGAATTTCGCTAACATTAATAATACTAGATGAAGTGTTTTCCTAGCAGGCATTGCCAATAAAAATAATTTGATCAAAAGAAGCTGCAAGATTTTTTCTCAAATAACTTGATACCAAGTAAAGCAACAAGAAACTGCCTTTTAATAGAGGTACAACATTTACACTAAAAAGGAAATTGGGCATTGTTTATAAGCGTTGTAAAACCATTGACACAAAAATCACTTCTTTCAACTATTTTGTTTTTCAAAATTGTAAAGCTATTATTAAATTGAAAACTTTTAACTTGCCTAAATGCATATTGAATTTACACACTCGTGTCTTAGGTCTTGAGATGCCTTTGTTAAGCATCGGTCCAATGCACCACACTAGTTCCACTGATAAACAAAAAAATACTTTATCTATTGCGGTATTGCCGGCTCTGCCTCGAATTTTAATTATGAAATGGAGGATATGTATAAAGAGTAGGCATTAATGGAGAATGGACTAGTGAACTCTACACTAACTCTAGATTTCTTGAACTATGTTATGCTATCGGGAAATCCTGACTTATGTAGATTTTTCAACAACTATTCAACATATTTATTCGATTTTTTTTAAAAATTATTTTGAGAAATTCGCAAAAAATTTTGCTTGATCTATAGAGTTATAGGCGGCCTGCGGCCGCCCCTTGTATTGGCCGCCCTCGTGCGGTGCACGCGCTGCACACCTGCTAGGATCGGCCCTGGTAAACAAACGTATCTATCTATCTATCTATGTGCGTCTATCTTCTCACGAACAGCACCACGCAGAAAGTCGCGGAAGGTACCAAAAGACCGGGAATCTTCCGGGGAAGCCGTATTGCCTATTTATATTCCGATATTGTAATTAGTTCAAAAGATATTAATTAAAAACCTTAAAACGCCGAATTGTTTTACTCCTGCCGGTTGTTTACTTGGCGGAACTTCCCTTCCGTTTCGGCCGAGCGGTAATCTTATGTTTTCCACCATATTAAAATTGTCATCTAATTTTCGGTGTCGAAATGAGACAAAAAATAATTACAGAATCGGAAAGATCATTTATTTCGCCACGACACGGTATACTTTTATTTGTAAAATAACGATATTTTCTAATTTTTTCGAATTTTTTAAAATAGTGTTAAAACTGATGCGTTTTTATGAAAATTATTTCTAAATCGTTGGGTATGAATTACTTTTCGTCTTATTAAATCGATATTCTACACTAATTAACTTCAAGCCTTTCTCTTTTAGATCCATTCATTTAAAAAATAAAATTCCCAAAACTTTTTTTTTAAAGAATTTTTAAAAAGTAGTCTTAATTTTTACTTCACATTGAATAACTTCGTCATTTATGAAGATAATCTCACAAAACCTTTTTTCCGTGTGTACAGTAATATTATCCGTAACATATACGAAGATTGAAAAAATTGCTTCAAAATTACGGATTTTAAAAAACATTTTGTGATTTTCGTAAACTTATGTTTTTTTCTGAGAAATAAATTAAAAAGTAGTAATTTGTACATTTTTTATTTCAAAGTACGTTATTTTTGCAAATAGTTGGTGATGTTTGAGAGCATTAACGTAAAAATTATGCCCTTAAAATGAAGGTAATGATCTTTAAAATAATTCAAAATACGCGATTTTACATTTAGCCAAACATTGGCGTCGAAAATTAGCTTTGCGCCAAAGACTTCTGACATGTTTCGCCCTCGACCGCATCTAACTCAAGGGTTACACTAAAAAAATTCTGCCTTATACAGGGGGAAATCAGTAACTTTTGGCGAGTAAAAAAAAAAAAAAAATATGCGAGCGAAAGATTTATTTTATTGTCAATTCTTCTTTATATAATTTTCAAAATTAAATAACTATATATGTCAGATTAAGATGATAAAATGCATTCAATGCATTTCTGAGATTCATTTAAAATATTTATCAGTATCGAAATTTTTGTTCTCTTTCATAAAACTTATAGTTTACTTTAAAATAATGCCTAATGTATATTTCTTTTTTTGACATATAATTTCATAATAAAATCGAAGAATTTGCCCATTTCGAAATAATAAAATCGAAGTATTTGCCCATTTCGAATTAATAAATCGAAGAATTTGCCCATTTCGAAATTTTTTTTTTGGAAATAGTGAGTTAAATAGGTATAATGTCCTTAGGGAAAAAAAAGCTATGTTCGCGTATTATATATTCTTTATTATTAATTGCTTTTTTTTAAAAATATCAAAAATCAATAAATTTTTTGCAATACATTTAAATGTAATCTTCAATCGAAATCTTTCAATCGTTATGTGAATATCCTGTGGATCCCCTCAATTAAAAATTAAATTCAATTTGAACCTCCCATTCATTATTGTTGCCTATTTTCATTTCTCGCTACGGGTCTGGATAGCTCAGTCGGATAAGCGCTTTGCTTCATCTACAGCGTAAAGCGGATCGTATCGCTGTGAGTTCGAAACCGCGGTTCTCTTTATTTTTTTCATTTCTGCTCATTTTTCCCACGTAAATTAATTTTACTGATAAATACTTATTTTAACATGATCCTCTGTTATTTTAATGCACTTTTCATTTTTTTTTTTGCCTTCAAAAAGTTTTTTTTCTGATTTTTAATCATTAAAAGTAATTTATATCTTTTTCAACAATTCGATTTTGTTCATTTCTGCTTATTTTTCCCACCCGTTAATTAATTCTCTCTTCTTCAATGATTGAATTCACTTGCTGCATCCCCACTGATCTGAAATTTACTTCATTTTCAGTGCTGCCATTATGTAAGCAAATGGTATGTCACAATTAATTGCTAAATGAGCATTTTTAATCAATTTTATTAAAAATAATTAATAAGTTAGTTTTGTATAATATAATTTTTTTCGCAGATACGTGTTTAAATAATTTAATTAACACAGAGTGGAATGAAAAACTATAAAATTAAAATTTAAAAAATTAAATGTTTTTATCAAATAGTATTATTATTCACTTTTCCCCCAAAAGTGGATTTTTAGCACTTATATATGTTTAATCAAACATCCAAACGTTTCAAGAGCTATCTGTAGAATTTTTTTTATTTGTATTTATTGATAATGGATTTAAATTAATATACTTTTTTAAAATTAAAATGCATTCAATGCATTTCTGAGATTCATTTAAAATATTTATCAGTATCGAAATTTTTGTTCTCTTTCATAAAACTTATAGTTACTTTAAAATAATGCGTAATTGCATGAAACTTTTTTCCCCCGTGTCGAATATTTCAAAAAATTCACACAATTTTACTTCAAGAATTAAAATAGTAGTGAAATTTTGTAATTTTTAAAATTTATACTTTCTGTTCTTTTTTCTGCATATAACTATTTTTAAAAATGCTACAGTTTCGTTTCCGGGAAAAAACTATCTTTCTTTAAAGAATTTTATAGAAAAAAAACAACTTTTTTTTTTACAAAGCAATGCTGTTTTGCATATTTTATGATCTTTTCTCATATGAATCAATATCGTTGCGTTTATATAAAAATGATTTCTAAAACTTTCAGAATCAGTGATTTAAAAAATAAAAAGCCGAAAACTTTTTTGAACGAATTGTAACAAAACACTCAAAATACTTAAATCAATAATTTAATAATTTCTTCATTGAAAAAAAAATGCATGAAATTTTTTCCCGTGTGTCGATTTTGCTTAAAAATTACGGATTTTAAAGATTTTTTTTGTGATTTTCGTAAAATAAAGTTTTTGCGAGAAATAATGCAAGCATTATTTTTGTAACCTTTTTCTTTAAAAATTATTGTTGTTTCCAATCAATTGTGAAAACTTGGAATTTTCAATTAAAAATTGAGCTCTCAAAAATAATGAAAACTTTAAAGACATTCTAAAGGCTTTGCGCATGCGCGAGAATCATTATCCCCCCCCCCCTGTTTAACGCTCAGTGGCCAAGGTCAAACTTGCTGTTCTTGGCATAAGTGAATGAGTGGAATAAAAAATACTGTAAAAAAAATATAATTCTGAAACATATGTTAGTCTCACACACAGTATTATTTTCTTTTTGAATGATTTTGTGCAGTGAATGTAAATAAATTTCCAGGCTTTTTCATTCTTATATATTTTTAATCTAACATTCAAAAACAACGAAATGAAAAAATGAATAGTCCTTTCGATAATTAACGGTGAGAATTTTCGTATTTATTTTTTTAGAAAATGGATTTAAAATAATAGATATTTTACGAAACTAAAGCAATATTTAATTTTTTTTATTATTATTTATAGATAATGGAATTAAATTAATATATTTTTTTAAAATCAAAGGAATGTTTCTATTATTTCCTTATTAAATTAATTATTTGTTAATAAAAAGTATATCGCCTATTATTTTGGATAAAAATACGTTCTAGAGAGACATTTTTAAGCTAACTGTAAGTAGCGATTGATTGATTAATGAAAACCTGAAAATTATTTAATTATTTTAAGATTCCTAAAAATTATCTATTATTAAAAAATGATGACTTTTTTTTTACCTCAAGCATCAAAATAGTTTTCTTTTTATTGTTTAAATTTATTATTTTTTTACTAAAGCAATATTGTTTTTGATATGTCATGAATAGAAACTTGAAGATAAATCTTATATCTGAGGGGAGAGTCAGGGGGAAAATAGTTCTACACTCAAAAAAGCCACTGTAACACCGCTCTGTAGAAAGAGAACTGAAACCTGTTTGACATTAGTAAGATCTGGAAGATATATTTTTTTTTTCAAAAAAGGGAATTGTAGTGACGTTAATATAAAGGAATCACACACATACCAGGAACTTTGATAAAGGAAAGTGAATTTCCACGGCAGTATGTTATGCATTCGAAACAAATTTTAATAAAACACTCAAAATACTTAAAACAATAATTTAATAATTTCTTCTTTTATAAAGATAATTGCATGAAACATTTTTCCCGTGTGTCGAATATTTCAAAAAATCCTCACAATTTTACTTCAATATTTAAAATAGTAGTGAAATTTGAAAAATTTCTACTTTTCTGTCTTTTTTCAACATACAACTATCTTTAAAAAGGCTACATTTTCGTTTCCGGGGACTAAAAAATTGCAACGAAAGAACTGAAAACTGAGTGATTTTTAAATTCGCACTGTTCGCCTATTCGAGGGTTATTGGCGATGAACCTCGAAATTTTCAACCATGGTCAAGGGACGAGGACGACACCTGAGCTTTCACCCATCTCTAATAATTAGAACACCACACCAACGCAAGAACAAATTTCGAAAAAGGGAGTTTTAATGACATAGTTAAAGAAATCACTCACATCGCGCACATAAGTGCTATCGGCCTGAGGGAAACACGAAATTTCCATGGGGATGAAGTTATTCACTCGGTAAAAGCCCGTGCAACGCCGGGCTAAGCGGAGAGGAAAGAAACAAAGAAATCAAAGTAATTTCGAAAAATAGTATTGGAGGTGTAGAATTTGTGAAGAGAAGGGAAAATGTTAAGTGACAAAGCCATGACACGCACACACGGGCCATGCACTCACATCGTACGCGTCAAAACCACACAAAAGTGTTGGCGTTAGAATAAAAGGAGGAAATTAACATGGGGATTAAGTTTTACCCTCGGTATAAGCCCGTGCAACGCCGGGCCATGAAAGCTAGTATATATATATACTAGCTAAAATGCCCGTTCTTCGCACGGGTTAAGTTTTAAAAACAAAAATTTATCTATTATAGAATTACAATATTTTTAGTGAGGGTAAAACCCTGTATAAAAAGTAGTATCACCAAAAGTTAAAAATATTTTTTTCAAAGCAAATATAAATAAAGATTACAGAAAAGTGATAGCAGTAGTGAGTTTCTGCTATGGGAACTATGGGTGAAATAACCCGCAATAGATGAACTGAAAGAAAAAATTAATGATAAACTGATTCACTAAATGCTATCATAAATAAGAAATATTAGGAAGCCTTCAACTGAAAAAAAATTAAATTAGTCCTCATATAATACTATCTAACATCTCTGTAATACATCTAATATACAGTATTAGATGTAATTAAATACTAAAAGCCTTTAATTAGTATGAACTAAAATCAAAATCTAACTAAAACAGGTCCCCATTGAAATAGTTCAGAACAAACAACAGTACTGAATGAAACAAATAATAAACCATGTTGCTAAAAAATTAATTATTGAAACCATACTTTTCTGCAACATTTCTATTAAAAATTATTATTTGATTGCAAAGAGCAAAAGAATGAGTACGTAAATGATGAGTACATAATATATATATCCTATATGGACAGTATAAAATAAAATATGCATATGATCTCCAAGAAACTATGTGAGTAACAGATAATAAGAAGCAACGTTAAACCATGATAGCACGAGACGTAAAATCATTTCAACTCTGAATTTTAAAGAAATCCAGAGGGAAATATGAGAAAATCTTTTCAAGGTGCATCTTTTTTCTGTGCAAAAATTTTTACGATCACAAATGAAACAGTTTTCTGATTTGCAAGATTGCCAGTAGCAAAGTTAAGTCATGACGAAAAATCTGGTCAAAATGGAATTCCAAAGAAAATATGAGAATATTATTTCAAGGTCACCTTATCATAGTTTCAGCAAATAGCTTTTTGTTAAATTTATGACTTTTTCTCATTTAAAACAAAGATGAATTCTTATCGGTCATAAGGACCATAAGGCAAAAAACAGCGACACGCAAAAAAAAACATGGTACATACTGGTTCCTCATAAATATGAAGCATTATCTTCACGATATTACCAACATGTTAAGAGCAATTAGTTTGAATTCAGTGTCATTTTCTAAAATATACAACATTTATATGTAAAAAATGTATACAATGCATGTGTATATATACAATCTGCATATGAACAGATTTTGTCAGAAGGAAAATTACTTTGATGAGCATTTAATCGCATCCATAGTTTCCGTGTTCATCCATAATTTTTCTAACATGTTTTTTTTTTGTGAACAAATGGACATGACAAAAAAAAATTCTGGTAAGAAGTGAAGGTGTAGTTTCATTGATTGTAAAAAAAAAAAAACCTTTGATATTTGTGTAATGAATAGGTAATCATGATCTATGATTCTGTTTACAAAAGGTCTCGCAAATTATTGTTTGGCTGAAAAATAGACTTTTGAGTCTTTGTATAACATAATCACTGTACCAACAATGATATGCAAGAAAAGGATAGTTCAGAAAAATAAAACTGTGACACTGAAATAGGAATTATAGCATCATTTAAATTAAAACGCTATCTAAAACAGAAAAAGTAAGCCTTAGTTTTGATAAAATTGCCATAAACAGTTTTGAACAGCAAAAAAACACAACAGAAAATCTTAAATATTTAAAATTGAAATAAAATAAACAAATAAATATAAAAGTAACCTTACACATAGTATAGAAATTATAATATTATATCAAACCAAAAGATAAATAAATTAAGATTTGATGAAACTACCATAAGCAAAATCTTATACGTGAATAGAAATTCTAACTTAAAATCACAATATTGACAATCTGTTGATCTCAATTAGTTTGAATTGTCATTTTCTTCACGTGCATTTGTCTACTTTTTTTTTGTTACAATGGAAAAATATGGAATCTGCCAATTAAGGAAAAGGGTACTTATGTATTGGCGTTATCACAGCAAAATTTGCACCACAATATCAAAGTAACAGATTCTTATGTGTCTTATATGGAAAAAATCAAATTTTGGTGAAAAAAGAGCCACTTTGACTGCAGTGAATGATATTCAGGTGATGACTTAGTTTCACGCTATACATAGCCCAAGTACAACTGTATATTGATAGTATCACTAATTTCAGTTTAACAAAAAGAAAACCTCATACATAAATAAAAATTTGTATTAGCCTTTGTATTCTTACGTATTAGCATCACCACAGCCAAATTGGCGCTGAGCAAATCACGCTATATCCACCAAAATCTGACTAATTTTTTTTAGCGCATTTTTCACATAGTGTAAAAAAAGCGATATTAGCACGCAAAATTCGTCTTCGTTCCATATTTTGTCGTACCTTTTTCTCAGCCAATATGCAACCGATTGGCCTCGGTTTTTCTGCATTTTTGCCCTAGATGAGCCGAATCATATTTAAATTTAATATATTTTTTTTAAGCATAGAGTACACTTTCTGTTAGTAAAAAGTTCATTAGTTGCATTATTGTAAAATACAACATGTGAAAACGCGCTAAAATTACTTGGCCATGCCAATGATTGATATCTTGTTTAATATAAAAACACGCAAGAATCTTTGTTATTATTGCTTAAGACCCAAACGGTTAAGACTGTATTCTGATAGGAAGATGCATCGGTCTTCCAGCTAAACATGTTATATATTTTTTCAATAACTAAATTAGTTTAATATACATTGTTTTACCTTATTTCTGGTATGATTATTCCGAACCTTTTCTGGGTTTAGATTTAATTCTGTCATTTCTTTTCAACTTAAAAATTTGATTTATTTTGTATGTAGTCAATTGTAATACCTATTTTGATTTAAGACTGTGTCAGGTTTATTATTCTATTTTCATTTTGACCTTTATATGTATACATTTGATTCTTCTGTACTGTTTCTGGTTTTAGATTTTATATAGTCATTTTTTCCCAGCTTAAGAATTTCTGATGACTTAAGTGTTGCTTTCAAAAATTTCGATTCAATATAAGAAAAAAAAACACATAGGTATCCAAGTTTTTGACACTGAACCTCATGTTTTTAACAGTTTGAAAATTCTCACCAAAATACAGCAAAATACAGCCCTTATGAAAAATCTGGAAACCGAAAGAACAGAGTTCAGACAGCCTGTAACTCAGAAGCGGAGCAGTAAGTCCTAGGGTTCAACATGGCAGTTTTATACGCTTCGCCAGATGAGTAGTTGTTCAATTATGATCAAGTGTAAATACCTTAAATCTATTCCAGTTGTTGATAATAAATGAACAGCCCGTCGAACAATAATACTGGATTGCACACAACAAATAAGAAATTGAACTGAAGAGACAGAAGCCATCACCATCATTTGGGACAACTTGGCAAGGGGATGTATCATACCTAAAATTCAACAGCTTGTATACTTGGGTCATTGTTTAGAACAACATATTAATCAACATTAACAATTGAAAATAATTACCTCTAATGGTAGTTCATAAAATAAACGTGGCACTTAACCTAAAATAGTAAACACAACATTTAAACAAACATCTAAACAATCAACAGTAACAACTGAAAACCATAAAAATGCATATTAAACCAATTCAATTTAGAATTACTGTAAAAAAAAAATTATAACATGAAACCTCTGACCACAAAAAAAAAATCAGAAATTCTGGAAGATAAATGACACAGTTTAATCTAAAACCAGAAACAATACAGAAGAATCAAATGAATACATGTAAAGGTCAAAATGAAAAAAGAATAATAAATATAACGCTGCCTTAAACCAAAACAGAAATTACAATTGACTACACACAAATCAGAAATTTTTAAGCTGAAAAAAAACAACAAAATCGAATCTAAACCCATAAATGGTTCGGAATAATCATTCAAAATATAAGCAAAACAAAAGTGTATATTAAACGAATTTAATTTAGTTATTGAAAAAATACATAACAGGCTTAACTGGAAAACCAATGCATTTTCCAACTGTTATCTACTGTTATCAAATTAGTGTTGCCAATCGAAAAAGTAAAATTTAGAAAAAACCTTTTCTTAGGATGATTTTTTTCGAAAAACAACTGTAATTCCTCCACTAAGAGTTAAAAAAACGAATAAATACAACCATAAATAAGTATATTTACTATAAAATGTGTTGAAATTCCCCCCAAAACAGCTCGAAACATTAATTTTCGCAAAGTTAAGACTTGGCATGGCTGATGACGTCATATCTCCATTTAACTGAAACATCGCATAAAAATTGAATTTAAAAAAAATCTAAAGTGAATTTCGAAAAAAACTCTTCAAGGTTAATAGCATAACGACCTATAGCTTTTACAAGCCAAGTTTCAAATTTCTGAGTTCCTGGATTTGGCCGGAACAGCTGAAACACACAAACTTTTCTCTGATTAGTACAGATTTAGCTGAAAAATCGCTTAAAAATTGAATTTTAAAAAAATCTAAAGCGAATTTCGAAAAAAACTCTTCGAGGTTAATAGCATAACAACCTATAGCTTCTACATGCCAAGTTTCATACTTCTGTTTTGCTTAATTTCGCCGGTACAGCTGAAACACACACACACACAAACTCTTTCTTTTATTAGTATAGATGATATATGCCATACTTTAAAATGCGTTTTTACCCGAAATGTGTGTGTGTGTGTTTTTAATGCTCGAACGGGACAGCGCTTGCTCAAAAAGTTTTGAAAATACCGAACTGAAATTTTTTGTGTATGTTCTGTATAATAGTAGAAGTGTTTTAACGTTCAGATTTATCAATTAGTCTTTTATTACGGGCCATGGGTAGCCTAGTGGTTAGAACATCGGACGCCAGACCTGAGGGCCTGGGCTCGATGCCCAATGCCACCAAATACCACCTAGTATAGACGGAGTACGTGCTCGTTAAATCAGTGGATCCGAAAGTCTTGTGGGCGGTCGCAGCAGAAACCACGAGTGCTGGGGGCTGGAGAATATTTCCCTCCCCTTCAGCTCCATGCCAAAATTGGGGAGGTGGAGATAGGTGGTGTCGCCATCTATCGTTAAGAAGTCCAACCTGTCTCACAGGCAATGGCAACTTTCATTCCTTCCCTGCGGGAAGGACACGACAACAACAACTGTTTTATTACAAAATTTACAGTCCCTTATGTGAATATAATCACTATTTTTTCAGCAATTTCATATAATAACTAAGATAAAGTGTACTAGTTTTTGTAAAAATTAAAATATCTTTTATCCTGAAGGTCATTTCAAAAATGAATAGCAAAACAAAATATCAAAATTGAAAAAATGAAACGTTGTTCATAAAGTTTTTGCACAAATGGGCTTCATTTAGGTCATTTTTTGTAATTTTCCCCCATTTTAGTAATAATAATTTATTTCTCTCTTCTTAATTTTAGCATATTTTTCTCAAAATGTACTAAATAAATCTAAAAACCACAAGAACCCATATCTCCATTTTTTAAAAAAAAGTTGTCGCAAGTAGTAGGATACCTTAATAAAAATCCGAGGTGGGTGGTGAAATTTTGATTTCACAGAAGCTTTTTTTTTTGTAGTCTCAGTAGTAACACGCAATAGTTTGGCTTTTGTTTTTAGAAACGGCCATTTGAAAATGCCAGAACAGCGTAAGTTACTCTGGAATCCATAGACTGGCAAATACATTGCTGGCCACCGTAAATGCAACATCAAGAAAGACAAGAGATATAGCACAACAAAATTTATTTTGTAGATAACATGTTGACCAAGTATCAAATGATTAAGGGAAGTCAGTAAGGTAAAAATCATGGAATGATCGATTTTGAGTTTTTGATATTTCTGAAATCTGTATTTCCTCACCTTTCTAGGGATATAACATTTTTATATTTTCAATTAGAACTATGTCAAAATGACTTTTAAAAAATCATCAACTGGTGGGCCACGCCCCCTTTTGACAGATATTTGCCTTTTAAATATCCTGAAACAATTGCAAAGCCTTCTTTTTGTTTATTCAAACGCAATTAACTTTAGATAACAGTTGACTGTTCGATTAACTGTATTAGTTTGGTGGCGGAATTTCGAGTTACAACATGTTTCCAAGTGTTTTAAAGTATTATTTCTTAGTATTTAAAAATTTACTTTCACAAGATATGATTTTTTTCAAAACTACTATTTTCATAATTTATATTTTTAAAATTATGTTTAAAAAAATAAAATTTTTCTAAATTTACTGTATGCGAAAAAAAAAAGCTGCAAATTTACATTATATATTCCTTATGCATTCTTGTGGATACTGAAGTGATATTTTGAAAATATTACAAAAAAAAAAATATTTAGCTAAGAGCACATGTGTCAAAAAACAAACAACTTTGAATAAATTTAGTGATGATAAATAAAAGTCTGTTTTTAAAAAAACTAAATTTTTTTTAAAAAATATCACTTTAGTATAAACATAAATGTTACTTTACTGTACAGACAAGTTTTTAAACTTAAATATTCAAAAGTTTCTGAATGAATTGTACATACAAAAATTCAGATGTGTAATACCATTTGCCGTTGCAAGAAGCTGGTTAAATACATAAAAATACCTAAATATCATGTTTAAAAACATAAAAAAAGTTTTATTTTTGCTGTTTAAGAAATCATGTGTACAGTTTAGAGAAACTTTTGAAATTTAAAAGTCTTAGAAACTTATGTTTGCATGTGAACACACAAAACACATATGAAAACTTTCGAAATGACGTAAAATCATGTTTTTTCAAATGCACACAAAACCATATAGATAAATTTTTTCCCATTATATTTATGATGATATTTGCTCTACTTTGATATTTGTAATACATAAATGCTACAAATTCTTCTAAAATTTATAGAGACTTTGTGATAATAGATGTAAATTTTACAAAATATCTCGTTAAACAAAAACTGAAAAATGTTATGTATGTATTTTCTGAGAATTTGAAAACATTTTTGATGCTTTTTTTACTTAAAATATGTTGACTTGATGCTAATGTTGAATAAAATGTGGCAAATACATGTTGGAAGTTATAATTTTTGTGATGAAGTAACATTTCATGTTAAAAATGCATTTTTCAAAAAAAGATTTTATAAAAATTTATGTTCTTTTTCTCAGAAAATAATGAAAGGATGCTCATAAAATTTGAATAAAACATAACTCATATGTACACTGAACATAACCATGTACACTGAAGTAAGCCTTTATAAATTTTCCCAAAATATTTTAACATAAAGCATTTATCGTAGAAAAAAAATGAAAATTTTCAAGAAATTCATTGTAATATTTTTGTTGCATGGTTTTGAAAAAACTTAACAATATATTTGAAATATCTCACTTCAGCATAAATATTAAAGTCTAAGTAATATTCAGACTAAATCAGAAGTCTTGATATTTAACAGTTTCTGAGAAAAAGTATACATATATATGTGATGATTCGGGATGATTTTTGTCGTTGCCTGTAAAGCTTGTTATACACATAAAATTACATAAATTTCATGTTTAAAAACATAAAAACAGTTTTCTTGTTGTTTTGGATATCATTTATGTAATATTTAAAGAAACTTTTTAATTCTGATACCTTAAGAAATTGTGTTTACATGTGAATATACAAAGTACTAATAAAACTTTTCGAAATGTCATATATTCATGTATTACTGTCTTATAAAGATTATATTTTTTAATTTGTGTCTTCTTTTTCTATAAATTTATTGTATTCATGAACTGGAAATTTTTATTTTATATTTCATATATATTGTGTATACTGAAGTGAAATTTTTAAGATCTTCCTCAGACATTTAGCTAAAAAGCAGATGTCGCAACATAGAAAAGGAAAATTTTTATAAAATTCATTATTCTACTGTGCAAAAATTACATTTTTAAACAGGCTGATCAATATTTTTAAAAAAATTCACTTCTGTATAAAGATAAATGTTTATTTAATGCACATACAAATTTTTAAGCTTTGTGTTCAATAGTTTCTTAGTAAAAGGTACATAAATATATCCGAAAATGCAATGCCCTTTTCCGTTGTACAAAACTTGTTACATACCCAAAAATACACAAATTTCACATTTAAAAACATAAAATCAGTTTTCTTGTTGTTGTTTTGGATACCATTTATGTAATATTTTAAGAATCCTTTTATAATTCTGATACTTTAAGAAATTGTGTTTACATGTGAATTTATAAAACACAAATGAAACTTTTCGAAATGCCGTATAATGATGTATTACCAAAGTCATATTTTCATGTATTGACACATTTTTACATGGTATTTATGATGATTTATAATCACAATAATGTATCAGAACAGAAAGTTCTTCCAAAATTGATGCATAATTTGAGAAAAATGATGCAGATGCCATATAAAATATCTCGATAGATTAAAAGTAAAAAATGCTATATATGTATTTTCTGAGAAATCTAAGTAAAAGAAATAAGTAAAAAGTCCTAAAAGTTATTGAGAATAAGCTAATATTTAAAAAAATAGTGCAAATACAGATTGTAATTCATAATTTTTTTGATGAAGTGACATTTTATAATAAAAATGCAATTATCTCAAAACGGTGTTTTTAAAAAGGCGTGTACCTTTTTCTCAGAACCTATTCAACGGAAACACTTGCACAATCTTCACTGAATATTACTGATATCTAACTATATATATTCCACGGAGCTTTTATTAATATTCCCATAATATTTTTGTAAAAGTCAGTTATCGTGGGAAAAAAATGAATTTTTCAAAAAATTCATAGTGATACTGTTGCGATGAATGTTTTTGAAAAAACTTAACAATATATTTGAAAAAGCTTCCGATCATTTTAAATAAAAAAGTCTAATTAATATACCGAAAAAAAATTTAAGTCTGTACATTTAATAGTTTCTGAGAAACCGGTACATAAAAATGCACAATTTAAAATTAGCGGGATAGGGGGGTACCGACTAACCTTAAATTTATAGACTTCTGTGAAGTGTGGTTCCTGCCAGATCACCGCTGTCACACGCATCGGCATTAATTCAAAGAGACTTTGGATGTGTTCTTGGGGTACAGCAGACCAAGCAGCTTCCACACGTTGCCAAAGTTGATCTGGTGTGGCAGCTGGGGGTGTAATCTGGGTCAATCGTTGAGCAACCATGGACCACATGTTTTCTATCGGCGAAAGATCCGGAGAGCGAGCCGGCCAGGGAAGCAATTCAATCTGTTGATTGACGAAGAACATTTGGACAATGCGTGCCACGTGTGGTCGCGCATTATCCTGTTGAAATATGGCTGTGGCCAAGCCCTGAAGGTAAGGTAGGACAACTGGCTCCAACACCTCGGAGATGTAGCGCTGTCCGTTTAAAGTACCGGAAATGCGTACTAGAGTGCGAGAGTGATATAAAATACCGCCCTATACCATAATACCCGGTGCAGGACCAGTGTGGCGGTGCATAACGCAGCTGTTCAGCATCCTCTCTCCACGGTGTCTCCAGACTCGAATCCGACCATCGTGGTGTTGCAGACAGATGCGTGACTCGTCAGTAAAGACAACTTCATTCCAATCTGCCGCCCACATCCTTCTTTCATCGCACCATTGGCGCGGAGACGTCTGTGGTTCTGCGTCAAGCAATGGACATCTTGCGGACAGACCACTCTGCTGTAAAAGGCGTCGAATGGTAAGCGAAGACACTTAATGATGCGTTACAGACTCAATGTGCTGTGCTATGGTTCGTGATGTGACTGAGCGATCCGTCACTGCCATGCGCACAATTTGCCTCTCCTCACGTGAAGTGTGCACTGAGGTGGATGCGATCGACCTCGTCGGTCCGTCGTACCCTCCTGCATCCAACGGTTACATATCCGCATTACCAGTTGTTTGGTTTCGTCCAACACGACTACCGATTTCCCTGAAAGATAATCCACAATCTCGGTAGGCCACTCTATCCTTCCTGTGTCGAACTCGGATACTAGATCAAAAGCTGATCGCTGTTTTCTACGAGACATAACTGATCGTTTTTTGAAAAAACCACAAGAAGAACACAATTGCCGAACTTGAAATCGTCGAAATCTCCAAGCCTTAAATATCACTTTGAGGTGGCTCCACAGGCGTGCGTGATGTGCGTCTGCGCTGAAATTCTAATCATTTGCATATCTCACCTCCCCTAATGCATGTTGTTAATGTCATGTCATTTGCGTGCTTCCTTCAGGGTGTTGCATTTACGGTGGCCAGCAGTGTATTTAGGAAACTTAAATCCGGGTAAACACAAATATGTCTTTGTTGGAGTGGCGAGAAGGATCATTTCCAGGCTGTGGAATCAATTCCCAGAAATGAGATCAAGGGCAAGGTCGTCCACGTGCCGTTACAGAAGTTGATAACCCTATCTCTTTTTAACAGCTCGTCAAAGCAATGATACTCAAATGATAAACAATTGTTTTTGCAAGAGGACGGAGAGTGTCAAACCAACCAGTTTGAAATCAACTACTGAATATCGAGTTTGAATGCAATGAGATTGGAGTTGAGTGATACTTACTGACGAGTCACGTTTCAGTCTGGAGTATGACACTCGACTTGTTTTGGTATGGAGCAAAATAACCCCACTTGCGTTCGTGATGAATCTCAATACAAATGAGGTGCGTTGATGATATGGGAGAAAATAAGCATAATGGATGTGCGATCCCATATATTATCCCTGACTGGTGGCTCAAATGTCGTAACTGACGCTGCAGTTATTGAAGATTCCTTTCTTTTAATGCACGACATTGCCAGGCCTCGTTCAGCTTGACTTGCGGAGTATATGCTTGAAGCTGAAACAGTACCGCATATGGAACTACCAGCATATGTTCTAACTTAAATCCAATCAAATATATTTGCGATACCCTAGGACATAGGTTCTCAACCTTTTTCGAACTGGCGTCCCCTTTTTTAGTAAATATTTCGATACCGCCCCCTTTTCTAGTAAATATTTCGATACCGCCCCCTCCCACTCTAGAGAAATAAGAGTTTACATAATACATGGGAAAACAAGAGTTAAATTTTTAAAAAATATTCTATTATTAATAGATTATATCTTTTAATTTTACCTTTTTTTCTAAAACCCCAATCTTTTTACCTGCGAATCTCTGAAATAGCTATTGCCACAAATATATTTAAATGTATAATATTATATATTTTAGTCATAGATAGGATAATATTGTTGGAATTGAAATAAATATAAATTGACAGTTTCGGCCTTTAAAGAATAACACTTTAATTCCTGTTTAACATATTTAATTATGTTTCTTGGTTAATATACGTAATGAAATGCAATGGACGAAACATTTTTCCTACTGCTCACAAAGAGACAACATGTGCACTACAGAAATTAAAATGCACTATATCATTCAATTTAATGTAGGTCTACTGAAATATGTGAATTTTCGTACATGTGATATACAAATGATTTATAAATACATACAATCAACAGTAAACAGTATTAAAGTTTACTTTTCTTAGTCTTTTCTTAGTCAGCGAGTCTTTTTAATCTTTTTAGACTATATTTGGTTTCTCTCCCCAAGCCCCTCCGCGCCATCATAACGCCCCCTTATTTTTTCTGGGTCTTTTACTGCCCCCCTGAAAGCATCAAAAGCCCACAAGAGGGCGTTATCACCCAGAACTTATGCCCCAGGATGACGCATTGCGACGAGAGGAGTGTCAACATTTAGTTTTCGGGTCTTGGAAATTGCATTATTTTGAACAATGGAAAAAAATTCCCCATAACTTAATCGATAATCTCATCCCATTCATGAAAAAAGATGTACAGCAGTTTTAGCTGGGACCACACAACATATTAAATATCCTGCACTTTATTTTGTATAGAATACGGCATTACACAGCTTAAGTCCGTTTTCACTCGAATAATTAATAAACAAAAAAGATATATAGTCATAAAAGTGGGGTCTAGGTATAGTAAAATTGACATTCGCTGAACAGAAAATCAGCTGACTGGTGGATAAATTTGGAGTTAGCTTTTTTTTAAAAAAAAAAAGTAAATTACATGAAAAAAGTAAATTACAATGTTGTTCAGCATCATCAAATTATTACAAAAAACATCTTGCGCACAAAAATGACACAAATGAAAAGCACAAAGCACACATGTGTTTGATCCTATTGAACAAAACTGCTCATTTCGGAAATGAGGTTCATATATCTGTCATGCTCAAAATGGTGTCCTTCAGCAATAATACATATTTGGACACGAGTTTGCATTTCCGCTGCCCTTTCTTTAACGTGACACGCTGGCACAATCGGTCGTAATACGGTTTCAAATTTCCTGCAGTACGGATGGAGGACTTGCATACATTCTTTTTTATGTATCCGTACTGAAAAAAGTCCAATGGGTTCAGATCAGGTTCAGATTCATTCAACGCAACCACCAAATCTTATGACTTGTTGCTGGAATGTGATTCGAATGTACTGTATGAGACATGATACTTTGAGCTCTGTCTTATTGGAACAATACATTCTGGAGATTACTCAATGACATATCCTCTGGAAAATGGGATAATTCTGTCAAGTATCGGGAACCCGTTCACTTAAAATACCGGTCTGTTTTTGAATATTCTGCACCAGACATTTATCGAACAGCGAACTTGATTTTGAACTTTGATAGCACATCTAGGATTATTCGGTGATCAGAAATTCATGTTCTGCTTAGAGTGCATAATATTACGTTCAAAGCATGCCTCATCCATCCACATGATGTCGGTAAGAAATGCTGGCTGGACCCCGAGTAATGAATTACACTGGTGTCCAAAAGTTAAGCATAATTGATAATTATGTGAATAAAGAAGGAACTGTAAATCAGAATGGTGGGAAACGTGATATGCGAGTGTAAAATGGTTATAAAATAAGGAAGCAAATCAAAAGAATGATAATAATTAATTTTATTATCCAAAGTAGCAGTTTGAAAGAAAACTGAGCATAGCAAGGATTCACACTTTAAAGAAAAAATGAAAGAAAACATTAAACAAATATTGAAGCTGCAGTTTAATAACGCGTGTGGTCAACTCTGACAGCCAGGCAAGCTGCACAGCGATTTACTATACTTGCTATGAGATGATGAATGAGTTGTGGGTTCAAACGGTTCCAAGCTTCTTGGAGAGCTCTCTTCAGTTCTGTAACGGAGCTTGGTGGGTGCGAAAGGGCTGCAATTTTTCTCCCATACATGCTCGATAGGATTTAAATCAGGAGAGTTCGCAGGTCACGACATGCGCTGGATGTTTTCCGTTTCAAGGAAGTCATCAATCAACACCGCTCGGTGACATGGTGCATTATCATCCATGAATATGAAGTCAGGACCGACAGCACCTCGAAACAAGCGAACATAAGGCTCAAGAACTTCATCTCTGTATCTTTGAGCAGTCACAGACCCCGTGTCAAAGGAATGGAGGTCTGTGTGGCCATCCATCATGATACCTGCCCATACCATTACTCCTCTTGATGGAAAATGATGTCTTTCCGTTATGTTTCTTGGTTCAAAACATGTTCCACGTTCTCTCCATATCGTTACCCGCCGAGAATCACTACTCAGACTAAACCGGGACTCGCCACTGAACATCACATTGGCCCACTCTCCCACACTCCAATGTTGATATTTCAAACTCCAGTTCAAACGAGCGCGTTTATGCGCAGACGTGAGGGGAATGCAAACTGCTGGTCTTCTGGCATACAGGCCAGCATGATTGAGTCTCCTGTAAACAGTTTGTTTCGAAATTCGTATTCCTGTGGCGACTGTGAACGCCGAGCCCAGTGCCCTGGCAGTACTGCCCCTCTGACGTCGTGCACTTATTATCAGATATCGGTCTTGGCGAGGGGTTGTGACTCTTGGTCGACCTGATACTGGTTGTCGGTTAACATCTCCCGTTCTTTGAAACCTCTGCCACAGCCTTGAGATCACAGACTGGTCCATATTCAGAATTCGAGACACTTCGGTTTGTGATCGTGAGGATTCCAACGATTCTTCCTTTCGTAAACATGTCTAATTGGCGTCTTTGTGCCATCATTCACCTTGTTTGATGGTTAACAACGTTCCTTCGCACAGCAGTTGCACGAAACTTGTCTGAACTGCCTATGCTGCGTGAATCGGTTTCTCCGCGTTCCGACATTCGCAGGTGTTTCGCGCAGGACGTAGTCGACTGAAAAGTTTTGCATAAACTCAATGTTTCTTCTTCACCCAATTAATATCCGCAAGAAATTTGGAATAATTTTACGAATATTTACTCCATGTTTTTCGCATTTTACGATTTATGCTTAACTTTTGGACACCAGTGTAACTCTAATTACAACCTCACTAGTGTGACATTTTCTCTTTTCTTCCGCTTTCCAATTTTGGGGGTTACGAACCAAATAAATATACGTTTCAAGCCTTCTATTTTTAATATTACCTTACGGTAGGTGTCTTCTTTAACTAAATCGATGATGCAGTCGATTTTGTAATTGACTTTTTTCATTAATCCCGTACTGTTTTTGAGATAAGAACGCTAACTCCGAATTTATCTCAAGGGTAGTCGGTGCCCCCTATCCCAAAAATGTTAAATTGGGCATTTTTATGTACCTTTTTCTCTGAAACTATAAAATGTAAGGACTTCAAATTTTGTCTGTATATTAATTAGACTTTTTTATTTATTTATACTGAAGCGAGATTTTTCAAACATATTGTTTTTTTCAAAAACATGAAACATGAAAGTATCACGATGAATTTTTTGAAAATTGTTATTTTTTATTATGATAACTGGTCTCTAGCAAAATATTTTGGCAATATTACAAAAAGCTCACTTCAGAATAAATATTAACATATTAGTAATATTCAGTAAAAATTATATGTGGATCCATGCAGTAGATTCTGTGAAAAAGGTACACGCAGTTTTAAAAACATCATTTTGAGATAATTGCATTTTTATTCTAAAATGTAACTTCATCAAAAAATTTATGAATTACAATCTGTATTTGCCCTATTTTTTAAAAATATTAGCTTATTGTCTATTACTTCTATAAGACTCTCTTTTTTTCTTTTTCTTTTACTTAAGATTTCTCAGAAAATACATATATAGCATTTTTCACTTTTAATCTATCAAAAAATTTTGCAGCATTTGCATCATTTTCCTCAAATTCTGTATCAATCTCTTTGAAGAATTTTCTGTTCTGATACATTACTTCCATCAAAGTTGACTATAAAGCATCATAAATACCATGTGAAAATGTGTCAATACTTGAAAATATGGCTTTGGTAATACATGATTATTCGACATTTCGAAAAGTTTCATTAGTGTTTTAAAGATTCCCATGTAAACACAATTTCTTAAAGTATCAGAATTATAAAAGGATTCTTAAAATATTACATAAATGGTATCCAAAACAACAACAAGAAAACTGATTTTATGTTTTTAAATATGAAATTTGTGTATTTTTGGGTATGTAACAAGTTTTGTGCAACGGAAAAGGGCATTGCATTTTCGGATATATTTATGTACCTTTTACCAAGAAGCTGTTGAACACTAAAGCTTAAAAATTTGAATGTGCATTAAATATACATTTATCCTTATACAGAAGGGAATTTCTTTAAAAAAATTGCTCTCTCAGCCTGTTTAAAAATATAATTTTTGTAGAGTACAATTATGAATTTTTAAAAAAAATTGTCATTTTCTGTGGTACGACATCTGCTTTCTAGCTAAATGTTTGAGAAATATTTCAAAAATTTCACTTCAGTATACACAAGAATATATATGAAGTATAAAGTAAAAGTTTTCAGTTCATGCGTACAGTAGATTTATAGAAAAAAGAACACACAATTTAAGAAATATAGTTTTTAGAAAACAGTAGCTTTTGCATAAAATTTTACCTCATCAAAAAGATCCTGCACTGTAGCCGGCTTTTACCTTATTTTTTTAATACTATCTTCTTTAATTTTTTCTAATTTTCTTCGGTCGTACAAGAAAAAGCATAAATTGCTTTCATTAGTCTTTCCCTATCGGGAATTTTCATGGCACTAACTGAATATTCCCCAGGTTCTACTCCCATTTTTTGAAGAATTTTTAATTTGGATACATTACCATCCTTAAAGGAACAAACAGCATCATAAACACCACCTGAAAGTGTTTCAACCTGTACAAATGTGGTTTTGGGAACACGTGACCAAATGACGTTATGAAAATTTTCATTCGGGCTTTGTGTTTTCCCATGCAAACATTTTTTCAACAGATCAGGATGGGAAAGATCTCTAAATAAGGACGCATTGTGCTTCTACAACTGCGATTGGCAGACTGTTTTTATGTTTGTAAGACTTACCTGATGCTCTTCAGACTTTTTATATCCACACCATGAATCTCCACCGACCGGAGAAAAACCATGTTGAGGATATTCATCTGTTGATAGCTTATGCAGAAAAATGGCCCAGATAGCTTGCCGCATGTTCTGAACACTGTTGATATTTCTCCGAATAGCTGATCTAAGTATGTCTGTAAATTACTCAGTTCATGTTTAGTCAAACGATTTTTCCCACTTAAACACTTGCCGTCTGACAAAATTTGCCCTTTCAATTCAGTTTTTAATTGGCGTAATCTTGTTCCCATGCGCTTCATTACCATGCCCAATACACTCCAATTTTTCAATTGGATATTCATCTCCACACAAACATATATGTTTTTCTTTTTAATAGCACCAAATGCTTTACAATTCCCATCCCCTAAGAAAGTAATATATCGGGCATTATGCAAAGATAATGATCGTTGAAAAATTCTAGGTGCCCCTTGAATTTCCATCCCTCTACTAGATCCAACGTAATTCCTTTTACAATCCTTTTAATGAAAAAAGACAAGTTTTTACAAATTCAATATTTCGAAAGAATATCAACATCTATCATCTTACCTATATCAATGCTGTGGTCACAGTAACTTCATCATCCAATGATGTATAACCGCGCTTCTGCCATGTCCCAACTACAGCTACCTCAATGTTATTATTACTTTCATATTCACAAAAAGCTTCATTCGCAGAATTTTGAAACGAGTCCTCGTAAACAAGTTTTGCAGCATTTAATTCGCTTACCATAAGGAGAAAACTTTGTAGGCGGTTGCGGAAGATTCATTATGCCACAAAACATTCTCCCAGCTTCTGCCCCTCTTCCAATTGAACGCATAGCATATACAAACCTGGTATTTATTGTAGCAGTTTGCGTTCCTTCAAAAAAAATTTGAAGAAGAGAATTCTACACGATAGAGACAAGTACATCATTTCAGGACAAACGTAATAGCCAGTTCCTTACCTTTTAAAACTTGCATGTCTAAACCACTGTTACACATTTTACAGTGAACTTCATTTTTTAAAAATAAATGCAAGAATATTCAAATTCATGATGGTGTTAATAATACCTACGCTTTCATCATAAGAGTGAGTGAGTGAATATTAACGTCGCACTGTTCAGCTACACGAGGGCTTTTGGCGACGGACCGCGTAGTTTTGAACCATGGTCAAGTGACGCAGACGACACCTGAGCTGGCACCCAGCTCTCCTAACTACCACACCAACGGGAGGACGTTTGAGTTCTCGACAGATTTAACGTGCATTGCTCCCCTACACGGCGGGTCTTCAGTGGTACTGGGCTCGCACTCATGACACGCCAGCCATGATCCAATACCTTGACCACTTGGCTACCACGGCCACATTTTCATCATGAGAAGAAAAACTCTAATTTAAATTGGGAATTTTCTGTTATTTTGCACATGTCTCCTTTGAGTCATGTGCATGTCTAGCTCTTAAGGATTCACATTAATATCATTAGTGTTTGCAGAAATGTTAGTATGATTGAGAGAGTATTCTACCTTCATAAAACGTACTTTTACCTTTTTTAAATAAGTTTTTCGATCTAGGCATCTTAAGAAACAAAAATTTCAAAATTTAAAAAATTATATTTTTTAATATTGAATTTAAGTATTAAAATCTCAAAAACACTTAAGCGATAAACGTATATGAGCTCCAAAATAGGTAAACAACGCTAATAGTTACACTTGCAGTTATTCTACAGTTAATTGCGTATGAATAAATAAAACCGATAATGGCTTTGAAGAGCTTCGCAGATTTAAAAGGCTGATGTTTGCCACACCGCAGTCAGCGTCACTAACCACAATACCAGATGAGAATTCCAGAATATACAATTTTTAAATTAAATCTATAATATCTTAAAATGTATTTGAGTCTCTGCTTTGAGATTTGAACCACAGATTCCCCTTGGCGAGACCCATAAATTTATTCACTTAGTCTTCTTTTGGTAAGTCTAGGGGGCTCCAGCACTAAAATATCCTGTTCCCATGTTATTCCTATGGGGTTGGGTAAAAAATTTGCCCCCCTTTGGAGTTGAGCTTGGGTCTTGATATTTAGAGGTTTGATAGTATTACGTCAAATCGTGAGATACACGAGAAATCAACCTCATCAGGTGCTTTCCCCCCCTACAGGACTATTTCCTTTATATCTCGAATCCTCGACCACCTTAGTCATCTGTACCTGCCTGATTCGATAGATATCCCTATGAGTTTCCTGCCCATATAATTTTTAATTTTGCAATAATATGTATACACTCAAGAGCTAAAACATTATGACCACCCCTACATTTGGCAATGAACTCGCCTGGATGACGGGGAAGGCACGTGATCAGGTGGAAGTGGTATTTAACTGCTGCTGGAGAGTCTGAAGAATCATTCTTTTTCACTTACTTCTGTGTGTGATGGGAAAGGCTGCGGATCTAAGCGACTTTGATAGAGGGCAGATTGTAATAGCTCGAAGGCTTGGAACAAGTATTTCCGAAATTGCACGACTCGTGGGTTGTTCGCGATCTACAGTTGCTAGTACTTATGCAAAGTGGATGAATGATGGTGAAACCAGCATTTGACGATATGGTGTTGGACGTCCACAGGCTATCAAAGAAAAATGTCGTCGGAGACTGTCTCGCATGGTGAAGCAAAACCGGAGCCAGACATTGGCTCAGCTGAGAGCCCAATACAATGCAGGGCCAAGTAGGATAGTATCAGAGCACACTGTTCAGTGGACACTGTTGGATATGGGGCTATGCAGCAAACGTCCCACTCGTGTGTCTTTGCTGACCAAGCGTCATCGCCAACTGTGCCTGCGCTGGGCCCGAGAACATCGCAACTGGTCCATGGATCAATGGGAGAGAGTTGCCTGGTCAGATGAATCACGGTTTGTCCTTCATTACGCCGATAGCCGTGTCAGGATACGCCGTCTTCCAGGCGAACAGTTGCTCCATCAATGTACAGTAGGTCATACACAGGCCGGTGGTGGCGGTATTATGCTTTGGGGGACGTTCTCTTGGGTGTCTCTGGGACCCGTGGTTGTGGTAGAGCCGACCTTAAATGCTATAGGGTATCTGAAGATCATTGCGGACCAGTTGCACCCTTACATGGCCTCTGTTTTTCCAGCTGGAAATGGAATGTTCCAACAGGACAACGCCCTGTGTCACAAGGCTAAAATTTTGTTGGAGTGGTTCCAGGAACATGATGCTGAATTCCAGTTAATGTCCTGGCCGTCTAACTCGCCGGATCTCAATCCAATAGAATACATTTGGGATGTCATGGGACGGCAGCTCACAGTTCAAAGATCACCAATTCGCAATATCTCGGATTTGCGTGACCGTTCCTTAAACATCTGGTACAATCTGTCTCCGGCCATCAACCAAGGACTTGTGGCATCCATGCCAAGGCGGGTTGAAGCTGTGTTGCGTGCCAACTCGTTATTGACAGGTGGTCATAATGTTTTGGCTCTTGAGTCTATATTAGATATTGAATTAAATAGCAAATTAATTTTAAAATTTTTTAAATTTTCTATATTGTACATTTTATATATTTTCATTTTATTTATTTTATGTATTTCATTTATGTTTGAATATATTTAATATATGTTTCTTGCAAAAATAAGTCAGTTAATGATATTTCCTATTTTTCGTAATTTTGGGGTCAGATAGGCTTTTTATAAAAAACATATTTTTGTTTAATGTTTTAAAATTGAATTGTATTATGCTTTATTTTAAAGGTATATATCTATACAATATATTAAAAAATTATTACAAAATTTAGATATTGTTTTGATACTTATTTACTGATTTGTATTCTTCGAATTGCGTTTTCTCAGTTTGAATTTTTTCATGAAAACACGATCTTTAAAAGTACAAAACTTCTACAGATATTTATGAAACAACTTGAATTTTGGTCTGTATATTTATTACAATGTGCTTAATAGAATTAGAGATCCGTTTTTCAATATTTTGATTAGAAAAAAAATTTTATAAAAGAAAATGAAGCAGAAATCATGTTTTTTTAGCCTTTTTTCCATTGTTGTGTACATGAAAATTTTTTCCCCGAAACTAATTTGTTTATTGTAAAATCGATCCCTAAAGTTATTACTAATATTCTTATAAGCCTAAAAAAATTTTGGTGTGAAAACAATAATAATTGTAAAAGAAGAAAAAATTTGAAAATCATTAAAAAATTTTAAAAAATTTCAATTTTTAAAATTTTTATTAAATGTTGCTTTATTTTTCATGGTAAAATTTCTTTGCTAAAAAGTAACTGTTTATAATATACACAAAGGATATTTTAAAACCCTTAAATAAAAAAAAAAATTGAAAAAAGGTGCCGAGTACTCTTAAGAATGCATCGCCCTATTCCTTGTACTGTGTCACGAAGTTTAGAGGTGTTTTAATCTCTGTTGTGCTCCATCAGATTGAGATGGAATCACACAGTTTTTAGAACTTGAGTTTTTCGGACACAATCTCGTGCAGAAGTGACCTGAAACTTTGAGGAAATCCCTGAGGACGTTTCGTTCCAGTGAAACATCTATTCTTCATAATCTTCGCATTAATTGCGGTAATAAAATCCTCATTAATCAAAGATAGCCACCCACTTCATTCGTTATCGTGCACATTTTTACGCCCTTCATTGTGTTGTCACTCTACTTTCTGACCATAGAATCGCTCATCCCATTGAGACCAAACACTTCTTAAATTTGTATGTGAATTTCACAAGATTTGGTGTTCCTTGCATTGAGAATTCGAACGACTAGCCATATCTCGAGTGCAACGGGATACTCGATTGTTTAAAACATTTTAAACTCTCTCTAAACAAACGCAGTATAAATCAGCGATCTGAAAATGCCTTTCCTCGCTTGCCAATTACTCAGCAAGAAAACTAGTGCTTGTTTGAACTTACAAGTTCCGTAGCGAAAATGCAAAACAGAACTTATATATATATTTTCTAGATTACCTTAATATATCTATATATATATTCCAAATTTCTCTACAAGAGAGAGATGAATAATCTATATATATATATATATATATACACTGCTCAAAAAAATTAGGGGAGCACATGGTTTTAATGAAATTACGGAAATATTTTCACCGATAAGTAACAGAAAAGTAATCATTTTTAATGTAAGACCGAGCAGGAAAAAGAAGAAGAAAACTTCATATGCAAATAAAAGTTCATGGCGTCACAAACCAGGAAAGAAGATAAGAGCAGAAATCGGGATGTAGCAGAGACGTCTGTTTCACTGCCATAACTCAGAAAGTTGATTTCTCAGTTATTGTTTTCGAGAAAAGGTGACTTGAAAATGTCTCAACAACGTGATTTACCTGAATCCATTGCATGGCGCATCATCGGCATATTGGAATCCGGGCAAACACAACGCAGTGTGGCGGACGCTGCTGGAGTCAGCAGAAGTGTCGTTGCAAGGCTGTGAAATCGATTCCAAGAGACTGGAAATGTGAGTCGTCGGCCAGGGCAAGGTCGGCCACGTGCAACAACTGCAGCTGATGACCGATATATACAGTTAACAGCTCGTCGTAACAGAACAGACAATGTTACTCAGCTGCAAAGACAGTTTCTCGTGGCAACAGGACAAAGAGTTTCCACCCAAACAATACGGAATAGGCTCCATCAGGGAGGTCTCTATGCTCGTAGGCCCATGCTCTGCATTCCATTGACCTCAAGCCACCGTGCGGCTCGCAGAAGATGGGCTGCTGAACATCGAGATCGGGATTGGAGCCACGTATTGCTTACAGACGAGTCTCGATTCAGTCTGGAGAGTGACACCCGACGTGTTTTGATGTGGAGGGAAAGGGGCACTCGAAATAACCCCACTTTCATTCGTGAAAGGTCACACTACAGACGAGATGGTTGGATGGTGTGGAGTGGAATAAGCATAGGTGGACGTACGGACCTGCATATCATTCGGAACGGTACTTTGACGGCCCGCAGATATGCAGACGAGATATTGAGACCTCATGTCATACCCTACGCAGCAGCCATTGGAGATTCCTTTGTTTTACAAGATGAGAATGCGAGACCACATACAGCTCGTCTTGTGGAGAACATGCTGAAAGCTGAAACACTACAGCGTATGGAATGGCCAGCGCGCTCTCCTGACCTCAATCCAATCGAGCATGTTTGGGACGTGCTCGGGTGACGCATTGCTGCGAGACCAAGGCCTCCATTAACTCTCCGTGACTTGGAGATTGCCCTTCTTGAGGAGTGAAACTGTATTCCCCAAACTCTCATCGATACCATCATCGCATCCATGGGAAACAGGTGTGCAGCAGTCTTAGCTGTTCGAGGAGACCACACGCCTTATTAACAGTACTGCATCATTTCCAAACATTACTTTTTTATCGTTTACATGTAAACTAATTGTTGGCTTAAATCGGCTTTTTTTTTCCCCAAAGCTTCCATGAATTAAAGCTTAATTCCATATGTGTTTACGTCTTTTTTTCTGTATCGCTCATTGATACGTATGCACTATCCATTTCATGCAGCTCTGTGGATGTCTCGCACGATTTTCTTATTTTCTTTGCTTGCTCCCCTAATTTTTTTGAGCAGTGTATATATACATATAGGTTAGCCTATATATATATATAGCTATTCTCTATGTGTAATGTGAGAATTCTTTTAAGAACATCAATACAAAAAATAAATAAATATGCGCATTATTCGTATTTTTTTAAATTAAATTAATTTATTTACTGCAGCTTATTTAATGCACATGCGCAATGCCTAACAATAAACTGCTTATTATTATTTAATTTATGACATTTCCAGATTTATAAGCGGAGATTATTAAAAGCTACCGTGACGAGATCTTTTTAAATATACTTTGAAATCTATTTAATCCTTATGTAAGCTTCATCACTAAGGATAACTAGTTCCTGTTCCGATATCAGTGTCAAAGTAGAGAAAAAAATACGGAAGTATTTGCCAAGGGGAAAAAGAAAAAAAAACCAAGCAAGTTGTGGAAATTTCGAAAAAAAATGAATAGATAATAATTGCAATTTTATATCACATTAGTAAAATATTAAAATGGCAGTTCAATAAATAATAGGGCTAAATTTAATTTTGAATTTGTAGAAATTTTATATATGATGCAGATATATGGAGTTTGTTTTCAGAAATATACTTTTTTAGGATAGGACTACTAAGTGATTAAATTTAGTATGGCTTAGCTTTGAGTTTTCTGTGTGCAACATTTTACCTAAATAATCTACATGATGTCCTTTACATAATTTAGTAAAATAGTTGTTCTAAATTATGTTAAAAAAATTTTACTGAGTAAAATACAGAAATTGTGGCCAAGATTTTTCGTATTTTACAATTTACCAGTTTCCAGGTCAATTAATTATTTTTTAAAGGAAAAAAAAAGGAGATATACTTTTGCCTTTTATTATTTTGTATCCTATCGCAATTTTTAAGCAAATTTCAAAAATAATTGCAACTAGGCAAATTCAGAGCAGTTTTCGTAGGTTCTTTCAAATTTAAAAGGAACTTGGCGCGCGTATGTGTGAAAAACGATTTATTCAAAGCTGAAACTGAATAACTTTCACAAATAAGTTCAAAAAATAATTTGTATATTATGCCATATAATATACCACATTAAGCATAACACATTTTATTATACTATTCTATATGTGTGAACCATAGATTATTTTTATTTGATAAAATTAAAGTATAGCATTAAATACTTGTATGTGAAATTTTACATATTGTTTTAGGACCTTCACATTTATAAAATAGAAATATGCTCGTGTAACCATATATAAGGTTTACTAACCTTTTTAAAAAAAGAGCTTACAATGAAAATGCACAATTTTGCTGAAAAGTTAAAAGCTTTTCGAGATAACTTAATTACAAACAGAAAACCCGTATACCTGTTCCTAGAAGGAAAATTCACTAGGAAAAAACTACCTAATAAGTCTTGAAAAATCATAGATTAACTTTAATTTCAGTTAAAAACCGCCTCTTATAGAAGTAATGTTTCTATTATAAATAATTAGTTTACATTATTTATTGAGTACACTATTTAGAATTCATAAAGAGCTCGTTCATTCTTGAGATGACCAGAAATGCATCTATTTTTCTAAATATATCTTTAAAATCAACTACCTTCCCATGGTCATTGGTAAGGACTGTCATCTTGAGTGCTGATTAGTCACCTTTTGTTCAATTAAGTTGGTAGATGAAATATTACGTCTGTTATAAATAAAACCTTTTGTATTGAAAGGTATCGCATTAAAAAAATCGTTTTGTATTGTACGTTTCTAAAACCTGTCACGCTATTTTTTCAATTTCTATTATCTGAGAATGCCAAATTTCTTCAATTGATACAATTTATTTTTCGTGTAAAAAGTTAGTTGAGAAACATTTCCTATTAATATTTAGTAACGTTTCGTGAAGTTTGAAGGTTAAATTGTTTCAATAATTATACTAATTTGTGATTTTTGGATGTTATAAAACCGAGTCACTTAGATATTTTTGATATTGTCCAATTTTTTTTTTTTAGCTTAGGACATTTCAGATATATTTTATTAGATAGAAAAAAAAGAGATTCTACGATATATTTCATGGGATAGAAAATAAAAAAAGAGCTTACGGTAAACGGATATGAGCAAAAATAATATGAAACGAGGAAGAGCTCAGAAATCTTACCAATACTTGTCACCCATCAACGAAAATCACAAAATAGAAAAATATTAAATAGGAAAAGCATATATTTTTTTTGTGAAACATTTTATTTGTGGATTCTCTGGTCGATTTTCACGGTTGAGAGCATAAGGCTTCCTCTATCCAGATAAGTAAGTGCTTTATCAGTTGTATCCTTGTTCAAATGTCACGCTTCAATTCTCTTAAGCGAAAATAATAATAATCAGGCAAGTTATAAGTTCCAAAGTTTTCCTTTTTTGCAACGAGAAGTAGTGACACAAGAAAACAAAAATGCTTCTTATGAAGAAAAGGTAAACGATGAGGATGTCAAAAACAAAGCAATCATTCCGAAATAGGTTTTTATCATTGTCTAATATCTATTCTCAAAAATATGTTTTGAACTTGGAAAATAATAGAGTAATGCCAATTATTACGAGTTCAGTTTTAAAATGTAAGCAACAATAAAGATTTTTTCAAAATAAAAGGAAATCAGTTATGATAACAAAAATTGTTTCAAAACTCTCAACCGCATATTATTTTACAGTTATTTCTTATTATTTTAAAGCGACTATCCAAACCCACTACAATCAATCAGATTATTTCAAAAATGGTGAAAAATGTGGATTTTTTCACTGCATCTTCTAGTTTTTGTAACCTGGAGTCAAATATTACAGAGTAGGTACACTTTATTTCATCTTTCAGATTTTTATTTTTTGAAATATTCCGCTGCAAAGAAAACAAAGAGTAAACTAGTACTTGTGATAAAAAATGAATAGCTATTGATACAAAACTAACAACTACTATTCATCAAAATTAGAAAAACAAATATAAAAACTGTCATTTAATGTGTTTTATGAATCAATATTACCTTGATATTAAGAATTCAGGAATTAGTATCCATGTTAGAGTCTACATTTTGACAAACCTGATGCCTTCTTTATGTAGTTATTTTGATTTTCTTGGACATTTTCTCTTTTGATTGATCCTGATCAAATATTATAGACCATTTCCATTTAGGGGGATCTTATATAATTGACATATTTTTATATGATAGATGATGTTTCGAAATGTATCCGGTATTCTTACATAAATGAACTGAAAAAACAATTTCAAGAAACAGTACAATTTATATGCAATTCTAATGTTAAAACCAGATAGCACAAAGACAAAGCTCCCGCTTATACGCACCCAGAATAGGAAGATGAATCAAGTTCATTCCAGTTCACAAAATAAATTTTGCGAATGAATAAGCTGCCAAAAAATATGTTATCTACGTGTTCATTATTTTGTAAGAATCAAACAAAATACAGATTTCAATAGAAATAGCTTCTGCCCTTTACTTCTCAATCATAAAAACTAAACAAAGTTAATGAAAGCAATAATATAATTGTGATGGTATGAAATCATTAGCAGGATATGCTGCTATATTCCCTAACACTCACAGGTAAAAATGAAAATACCTGAAAGTATAAAATACCAAAATAGGATGGTTAAGGATTCCTTAAAATTTCATTTGAGGCTGATAATATTATTTCACTGCATGTGTTTGTGATTTCAGATTATCTCATTTTGAGTTAAATATAAAACAATTAAAGTAAAACAAAACTATAACAATAAAAATAAAAAAAATTAATCCACTAATAGCTTTAAATAAGTATAACGGAATTATATATAAAAATATTAATGTATATATTATTTTTACTTTATGTATTATTGTTAACTATCCCCATTTTTAAACTATTAGACGTACAGTCTTGAAATTTGGTAAGCAGATTCCTTTCGTAGAGTAGAAAATCGATACAAAATGGGTTTCGCGAATATCAACCACCACGTTTCATTTCAGGAGATTAAGGGGCGTAATCAATTTATATTTCCGTTTTTAAACTATTAGATCTAGCTGCTTGAAATTTGGTAGGCATGTTCCTTTCATGGAATAGAGATCCTCTAACAAAGAGTAAAACGAAAATCGACCACTAAGGAGGGTTGCGAGGGGTCAAGAGGAAGTTATAGAAAAGAAATTCCTGTTTTTGTGAATTGTTAGACCCACATACTTGAAATTTGTTACGCATATCTCTTTTGTTGAATAGGGATCCACTAAAAATGTATTTTACGGAAATCAACTCCTGGGTACAACAGGGGGTTACTGGGGCGTACTGACAAAAAAAAATCCTTTTTTTCGAACTACAAGGACTATAATAATGAAATTTGGTTTGCATTTTTCTTTCGTTGAATTGAAATCCGCCAAGAACGGTTATTTTGGAAAGCGACTCTCAACGGGATTACGGGGTATTGATAGTAAAAATTTCGTTTTTCCCCCGTTAGATTTGGCTTGCATGTTCATTTTACAGAGTAGAGATCCAATGAAAATTGGTTTTGCGGAAATCCACTTCATAATAGGGTTACGAAAGTGCAAACATCATTCTATACTTCAATTTTAGAGATTTTTAGAAAATACAAATTAGATGAGTACTGCCCTTTTTTTTATCAAGAGGTGACAGTTACAGGTATAAGTATATTTTTCAATACAATCGAATTCTTAATGCTAGGACTTAGACATTAATAATTTATAATATATAATATTATAAATTATTAATATATATATATAAAAGCAGTATATATTTATAAAACATCATGAAGTACCCAGCGAAGCGGGTGGGTAACGGCTAGTATATATATATATATATATATATTACTAGTAATCATCTTTTGAAATTTCAAGCATGGACAAAATACTCATAATGACCATTTAATATAATGAAAAAAGAAAAAGAGTTCGTGTTCTTCTCTTACTATGCTTTATTTTCCCTTCCATGATGATTTTCTTGAGTATAATTCTATTTACTATTTTTTTTTTTTTTTTTTTTTTTTTTTTGCAAACAAAAACATACAATTTTTGTGTTTACAATTCGATTCATGAATTCTTATCTTTTCAGATTTCAAAACTTGGAAGAAATGCTTGCTTTCGAAAGAATAGCAACGAATTGAATTCAGTTTGCCGCTTTGCATGTTTGTATCGATGTTTAGGCCGTTCCTTTGTTTCCTGATACAGAGAGCTTTGCTTGATATTAATAGCCTAGTCTCAAAACAGAAGCTTCAAGAAATTACAACCCTACCAACTGATCTAATGTACCCTTGTGAGAGGTGTATTGTAAGTAGTTGTGGACCTGTGAAATATCTTATATATGTACAAACAGTGCTTGAATTGGAACAAAAAAATAAGCGGCAAAGCTATATAAAAATATTTCTTACAAAATTGGATGTGGGAAGTGCTCCACTTATTTTTTTCCAATAGAAACCAATAGAAAGTGAGCTCAGTCCCGTACTTGGTAGTTTTAAGATTATGTGTGTGTGATCTCACATGCCTTACAATGAAATATACTCAAATTAATTAGGGCTACAATTGCTTACACTTTATCTTAGTTATATTTTAATATTCCCTTTTAAAGACTATTATTTATTTAAGGTTATAAAAAGGACACAGTAATTAACTAAAAAAAATAGTCTTTTAATACAAATATTGCTATGGAAAAAATAGTAATCATAAAACATATTGTAGAGAATATTTAGGAAAGAAATAGTTTTAATATTACTTATTTTTATTACATAATGCATTTTCGAGGGCAGCATAATCAAATAATATAAAAGATTTTAAGAAAATAACTTTGTTTTCCTTAACAGTATATTAGATTCTGTAAAGAAAGTTATTTTTTCCTTAAAAGGGCAAATATTTATAATAATAGTTTTTAACATACATCAGAAGAAACTACGAATTAAAAATATATCATTATAATCACTTCAACAAATTCATGTTAGTTATAAAAATATGCTCATTTTCTAACTACGCCTTGACTAGTTATAAATAAACTTTGTAAATATTTTTAGAATAAATCAAAGAAAATATTATTTAAAAGTTTTACGTAATAATGTTTATTTTTAAATGTTTAATTGGTAGTTTTTTTTTTATTGGTATGTGAAGTCTCTCGATTTTTTTTCTTTACAAACACAGATTTTTGTAGAGTTATGCGAATGGATGTTTTTGTTTTACATCTCCCATATTTTTATTCAGAGCTTGGTTTCTGTTTAATGTCTTAAGCCTGTATTTAAAAAGCATTTCATTTTAATGTTGTTTCTAATGTCACCTGTTTGATAGTGTCAGATTGAGGCCCACGAAATTCATCGCGACAAAGGGCTAGATTTCCACCTAAAGAGGCTAAATAGCTGTGAGCACCATGCAGGTGATACTCGGTTCCACCCCAATTTTGAGAGAGAACCTCCTGGGGGAGGTTAGGGGTCTCCAACTCTCTTCCCCTTCAACCAACCTTAAGAGTGGACTTGCGGCTTGACGACTATTTAGAGCAGTGATTCCCAAAGTGGTCTATATAGACCCCTAGGGGTCTATGACGACCTGCAAGGGGTCCACGGCAGCGAAAAAATAATTTGGGGGTCCATGAGGTGTAAATAGGGGTCTATGATGGTGGCTCTCACTAAACCAGATCGAAATTTGATCTAGTGGAAACTAAATTTTACAAATTTAACTGATATATTTACTTAATTTAGTGAGGTTAATGTGTGATTATTAGGCGACAGTATAAATTTTTTTTATGACAAGAACCATTTCAGCATTTCTTTCCAGAATTAAGCTAAGAAGTATAAAATTGGACGTCGCGAACTTTCCCAATTTGTGGCTAACAATCTGTCTGGACGTTTTAACTTTTGTACAATATTCAGATGCCGTTTACTCAAATTTTGAAACTAGGTTTGAGATATCTTCTTTTTATAGTAATACCACAGAGTGGACTATGAATTCATATAGTCACATTGAAAAAAAATGTTTTATTATACTAGAACTGATCTGAACAGGCTCTAACGAAGATCTTAAAATAAAGTTTAGAAACGGATATCAGCAACTTTGGCTTTAAAAGGACATACCTGTTACTTGTCGCGAATTATGGAATATCGTAAGAAAGTTTTTAATTGCTTTTCCTAGTGAGAGGGAATTTCAGTGAGTTTGCTGATCTCTAAAACAAAAAAAGACAGGAGGAAAGAAACTGGACACTTACTAACAAAGGAGATTCAGGGTTAAATCTGACTAGATTGTAATACTAAAGGTTGAAAAGTTGCTATTGAAGCACCAGATTCATCCCTCTCATTCAAAACATTTGTTTGTTGCTCAGTTATTTTATATATTAGTTTAATTCATTAACATGCGCCTATAAAGTTTTAAACACTATAGTTCACTACAATTAGAAATTTAAATATTTGAAAGTAGTAGTACCATCTGTCAAAAAGACATTTAAGTTGATAAATTCGCAAAAATTTAATATTAAGTAAGCAGGGGTCAACCCGAAACCAAAACACATGGCAAGGGGTCTATGAGACAAAAAAGTTTGGGAATCTCTGACTTAGAGTAACCCCATGCCGCAAAGGTACTATATATTAAAAAACATCCATGCCTTCTCCGGGATTCGAACCCAGGCCCAACGGCAAAGCAGTCAGCGTCGTCAACCACTCTATACCGGATTAATTAAATTAATTAATAATAATATAAATACGATACTTTATTGGAGATATAAACATCAAAGGAATCTGAACAAATGTCACTATTTTAATGCATGTAATGTATTTCGTTTGCCCCCAAAATAACAGATAAGTAAAAAGTAGCAAGTTTTGATACACGTTAGCAACGTCACTCAGGAGAAATTTTCTTTTCAAACTTTGTAGAGAAAAGTAATGCTTTTTTTTTACAAAAAAAATTTAGAAATCAAGATGACAATAAGATAAGAGAATTTTTTGAAATCGTTCTCAACTTCACTTTCCTATCGTAAGAAAAACCAACAATTCTAACATAAAAACTTCATAAGAATTTTATTTTGATTCTTCGAATTTAGTTTTTATACCCACTTCTCCTTCATGATTGAAGGAATCTATATTTATTGCAGCTGTTTAAGGCGATATGGTACCATCTTCACAATTTTTTTATTTTTAATATTTGATATTTGGTTTTAATTGTATTTTATAAAGGTTAATCTCTCTTTAACAGTAATCCCATACAAAAAAATTTTAATTTGTTGCAAAAAAATGTTTGAAAAATTTAAATTTTTTGAGCTTATTTAAACATTTTTTAAACTTCCTAAAGCCTTTTTAAATATGTCTCTTCTTTCAAATTTTTTTTCCAAGTATCTTATAAAATACTACATAAAACTGTGCATTGGATTTTTTTTGCTGCTGCTCTTTAATTTTTTATAGTTAAACTTCCAAATATTCTCAGAAAAACATTAATTTTGATTTTAAAATTTTTTAGAAAAAGTACTAAACATGTTAGAGCTAATTCCATGCACAGTTTTACAAAACATACATTTCAGAACATGTATAAAAAATTTCAAACCCCTACTTCAATTATCAAACAAGCATTAGGGTTTTGAATGATAGTATGTGTACAAAAATTCAACATGGAGAAATATGAGAGTTTGAAGTTTTCATTCTATGAATAGCATCGAATAGTCTGAAACTTTTATGAAATGTTAATTAGCTTATTTAAAACTGCTTACCATAAAAAAATTACACAAATAAAGAACAATTATACAGTATACTGCCATAATGAATATATAGAAAAAAAAACGAATGAACGATCAATATTTTATAAAACTTTATCTTAATAATTATGAAAAAAAATAAATACACACACTTCAGAGCTAATTTAATTCTTTGAAAGATGTTTATGCCTTTATTTTTTTATTTCCATAATTTTAAAATCATTCGCATGTTAAATATTGTACAAGAATGAAATCAAAATCAAATAACAATTTATAGGTCAAATATATCAAAATCTAAGAACTGCATATGTGCATTTGTTTAAATAAATATCTTAAAATATTTTAATAATAAAAGTGTTGAATTTCACACGCATAGGATATATATATCACCAAAAACAAATATACAAAAATGGGAGAGTTTTTCTATTCTTGCGAATCAGATTTTTAATTATCTGAGTTATCAAAATGAGATTTAGTATTTGTGCTTTGGGAGAATCCGTTTTGAAGTTTTAATTTCATTCAAAATAATATCATAAAAAGCACGCACAACTCTTAAATCTTGACCAAATCCATTTGTTCTTCCCCCCCCCCCAATATACAAACTAGAATTTTTGCAAGAATTGCACAATTCTTTCTTGAAATGATTTGTTATTACATATACTATAATGTCCATTTCACTTACGCGCGGTAGAAAAATAATTTATTCATTTTTTATCAGGCTCTTTTCTAGCAGATAATCTGAAATGTGGGCATGGTAGTTGCTGTCCAGCACCAAACAATGCTCCATAACTTAAAAAAATGCAGGAAAATCTTTGAAATTTTGCAGGCATGTTTATAAAGATCCGAGGTATCAAATAAGCCAATAAAAATTTTTTTTCGATCGTTTGATGATTTTAGGATACCATATCCCCTTAAATAGATAAATACGAGTATTTTATTAATTTTATCAACATATTTCCATTTGTAATTAATTAAACGAATTTCTTATCTGGCTCTGCCTTTAGGGACGTTCATTGAAACAATTTGTGAGTAAGGTGGCCTTTAAAGTAACAAATTCATAAAGCTTAAACCTTTATTTGTAAAATTGTTTGGAAATAAAATTACTAGGGCTTTTGTTCATAAGTCGTTACAGAATCCATTTATCTTTTCTTATTGAATATTATCAGTTTTTGTTTGAAATGAAAGATACCTTGATTATGAAACGGTCATAAATGTTAATTAATTTCTTCATACACTTATTTTTCTTGTTAAAATTATTAAGTGATTATATACATGAGTGTGAGTGTTTCCTTAAATTTTGTGTATTGCTTATTTTTATTGCAGATTGTTAATTTAAAGGTTTCAAAAGCGATTTTCAATGTCAGAATATGGTTTCTTTTATTTCTCTCTTTGTATATAAAAATAATATCTTTTAATGTAACATTTATTTACTGGGTTGGCAAGAAAGTAATTTCGTTTTTTTAGTGTAAAAGTTTTCTAAGCAAAAAATAAGCTTCAATTAGTCAAATATCTTCCATTTAGATTGATTACCTGTTGCCATTTTTCTGGCAACTTCATGATGCCGAGCTTATAGAGTCTCTGGTCCTTATCAGCAAAAAAACTCAACCAAATGCGATTTGAGGTGATCATTATGACTAAAATAAATTTCAATATAAATGATGATCCGATGTTGGGAGGTCGGGGATGAAAAATGGATCCTCTACACTAACATTACTCGGAAAATATGATGGTCTAAACTTGATGCATCTTTAACATAATCTTTAGCAAGGTATTCAAAATTATTGAAACTAGTTGGGAAGTGATGTCATATCTTCTATATAGTCTCGACCTTGCACCATCTAACTATCATTTGTTTTGAATTTTAAAAAAGCTTTTTAAGGGGTAAAAATTTTAATAATACTGGTGACCTCGAATCACACTTGTTCGAGTTTTTTAATGATAAAGAATCAGAAATTCAGTGGGAGCGGATTCATAAAGTTATTAGAAAAATGGAATTGAACAGAATGGAAGAAATTTGACAGATTCGAATTTTTTGTGCAGAAAAATTTAATACTACAAAATCGAAATCCCTTTTTTTACCAACCCAATATATGGAGCATTTTTGAGGAGTTAAATAAAAACTAGCTGAGATAGATTTTTTTCTTAAATGAAAGATTACTATATATAAATTATCTGAAGTTTTTTTGCGAAATGGTTCTGAAAATGTAACAGTCTCATTATAAAAACAAGATATTTAAATAAACAGAAGGTCAAGTTGAATTGATTCAATGGCATTAAAGCTTTTCTCCATAACTCTTTTTCATAAGGCATAGCATACACACACAACCACGAGAAAAATAAACGACAAAATAATACATGAAATAAAATGAATAATAAATATATACATTCTTCACTAAATGGTTTATAAACCTTATATTTCAAAGATTTAACTTTATAAATTTTAATCGAATCACGCGATCGAAATGTTTATAATCCAATTCAAACACTGCGAATGAACTAAATCAATATTGTATAAAGGAGATAAGCGCAAAAAGCAAATGTTATTCATAAATTAAAAGGTGTTTATAATGAATATTTATAATTTTGGAAAAATTTCCATGATATGTGAATTTCAAATAGTTCAAAATTTGCATCATAACATATCCGCAGGAAAAATGTATGCAATATAAAAACACATATCTCCTTTCTGCTTACAACTAATCAATTATTTTTATAATTACATATTTTAAATTGCTTATTTGAAGTCAAGTCAATTCTTTAGCACCTTCCCCCTTTAATACGTTTCTTGTTAAAATCTAGATGTGTGTTTCTTCTTATTATATACTTACATACATAGTTTATTAAAAAAATATTCAGCAGACTTCGAGCAATATAAAATTAATTCACATTAATATATAAACTGAATATTCACTTGTGTACATTTTCGTGTATTTATTTAAGTATAAAATTCCAAAAAGCTATTAAAATCGTCATTTTATTATTGAAGATTGGTGTTATAGGGCTTCCATAAGCCTTCCTTTTACATTAGCATTTTTATTTTAAATTGTTTTAAGTGACCTTGTTCATAGTTTATAATGTTTGCAAATAACAGTGTGTTCTTTCTTGTCCCCTCAATTCATGTTGTTTAATCCCTTTTTACTGTTTGCATTTGGGAGTTTTGCATAAATCGGTGTAAATTTTCTTCTCGATTTTATCTAAATTACGGTGCTAAGAATAAACGCGTGATGGAAATCCTCTTTGTTTTATTAAACATAATACAATATTATAATGTGCGAATGGTTATCTGTTAATTTTATTAAAGAAGCAGAATTATGATTAGACTGTCTCTGTACACAGCGTCCTTTCTTTCCAAATTAATAGAATTTTAAACTCAACTGTAGAGCGCTTATAAAGCGTAGCACTTCTTCCATATATAGTAAATATTCGAATTTGTCAGTTGAGATGCCAATGAAAAAAACCTTGACTTAATGAAATCATACTCAACGCACATATTGTACTTTCATAGCAAAATGGAAGATTAAATGATTGGTATCCAGCTTGCTTGTCAAAGTTTTAATTCCCTAAAACCCCCGAGTGTATATTTAAATAATCCATTTTTAATAAATATAAGGCGAATGTACTTTTTAAGAATAATTACTTAAAATTTAAAAGTTCAGAAACCCCTGATTGTACCGCACATAAGCTTTTAACATAAAAGAAAAATAAATATATTAGCAAAAAGGGCAAGTATATTTTTCAGCGAAAAAAATTTGTAACATTTGTTATTGTTAATAAATTAAATATTCGAATGTGACAGATTGGAAAAGTATCTCTTAATTTTCATACATATATATATATACATATATATATATCGTCCATATTTTTCTGAAAAAAATAAAAGTTCGAAAGAGCTCAGTTGTGATTAAACTTTGTGCGAAGATATTTAAATTAGACAGTTTTTATCAGTACTTCACATACTTCAATATATTTATGAAACAGTCTTTTCCCCTCAATCTAAAACATTATGACTTAAACACCGCATTTTCAGCTAAGTGATATAATGCGGTAGGAAATAGAGGATAGAGATGCCCTGTTGATTTAACACCTTATATAACTTCAACGATTTCTTCCAAACGTTTTAAAAACTTCGTAGTGTAAAAAAAATCCCTCTAGCTCTGTCAGTTATTAATGTGATTTCAGGGAATTACAGCACCCATTTCGAACAATCTACTCAATTGAATGCGGGTAACGGTAAAATATGGCTTCAATTTATCTCTCATTGTAAAGAAGTGCGTATTAAGTAGTTAGAAAATAGACTGAAGCTTCTTACACCGTACTTTCATAATGATATGTATGTTCACATTATCAATATTTTATGAAAAAAAAATTTCATTACAAATCCTGTTTCCTTGAATTAACACAATTTTCTTGTTTGTGGCAACATGCGCTTAAAAGGCCTTAGAGCAGGGGTACTCAACCTTTTTTTCTACCGGGCCGCATACATATGTTAGCTATTTTACGCGGGCTGCAACATGAGGATTAATGGGGGGAGGGGGAGAAAAATGCTTTAAGACCAAGATAACATAAAAAATATAAATTGATCAAAATACGAAAATTTCTATTTTACTTTTTTTTAACTATTATTTTTTGTATTTTTTTTATATATTTTTGTCACGGAATTTTCTAAATTGGAAGCATTTAAGAATCCCACTTTCACAATTTCTGCATCAGTAAACGGTTTCATATGATTACCAATGATCTAACAAATTTCGTAGGGTGTCTTTGTTATTGCTGTGACATTACCACTGACAAAACACTTTTTTGTTGTAAAGATTATTCAAGAAAGTATTTATCATCTCTTGAAAGAGATCTTTGAGGAAATATGTCATTGAACGATTCCTGTTTATTGGTATTTTTCGTAATGAATCAAACAATTACTGAACCATGCTTGTTTTTTACTACAAAATAGTCAACTTCCAATCGTCTTGAAACAATCTATTTTCTTCGAATATTTTTCGCTAGCAAGATAGTTAAAATTTAGTTCTACTCATAAAATGGTCGCTATTCCACTGCCGTCTATTATCACTAATAAAAAAAAAACAATTCTCACCCGTACGACATCGACAGCAAAATTGATATATTTGATTTTTTAACAAAGAATTTCCCACCAAATTGTCATAAATAAATCAATTTTTCAGAGAATGGGCCATGACCGGGCCACTTAAAAAGGCCCGCGGGAAGCAGGTTGAGTATCGCTGGCTTAGAGCCTTTATGCTCCGTATGGAAAGATGATGAAAAATGTTTCAATGGTATTCGACGTCAAATTCAATTTTTCAATGCAGATTAGTGTAACAATTAGCTGTAAGCGGTTCCGTTTTGAACATTCTTGCTGAAGAATTTGGTCACCAAATTGGTCATATTGGAAGTGGTTTAATTAGCCCTTGTTAAATAGTTCACTTTAGAGGATCTTATTTGGAGGAGAAAGACTACACAGGAACACCTAACGAGGTGAATTTAAAACTTCCAAAAATAAGGTAATTTTTATCAGTTTCAAAGATAATTAATCATTCACACATTTTTTGTAGTTGCTGATGTTTTTTCCCCACGATATGTGGACGGGCCTTTTGTTCTTAAAATTAATCAGACCCAAAACTTTCTCAGATGATCACCCATTAGTTTGCTTAAATATACCATTAATTGAAAGTCAGTTAGACAACTGTACGATGAGACATTAATAAAAAGCAACTGCTACTATTTAAATAAATAATTTACTATAGATTAACAGATATGTATAATGACACATACTAAACGTTTCAGAAAGTACGAGAAAAGAATGCCTTTAATTAGACTTTTGACTTACAAAGAGACTAAAACTTACACAGTGCGGCAAATAAGTTTGAAGACTGTCCGTAAAAAGAAATGGAAACAAGAAATTATTTCCTGTTTTGATTTTTTATTCAAAATAGGGCCCTCCGGCTTTAATGTACTTGTTGCAGCGATTTATTAAGGAATTGGACGTCTGTTGTAAATCACTTTGTGGAATGGCCCGTAAGGCATGCGTCCAAGTTACTTGTAAGGTCGAAACATCCTCAAAATAACACCCTTTTAATTTCATTTTAAGTTTTGGGAATAAGGAGTAGTCACAGGCTGCTAAATCAGGTAAATACGGTGGATGGTTCAACACACAGACATTATTTTTCGCCAAAAATCGAAGAATAAGGGAGGTGTGAGTGGGTGCATTATCGTGCAACAAACACCAACTGCTTTCAGTCCGATATTCTGGACGAATTCTGACCATCAAACGCTTTAAAACAGTTACGTAGTACTGACCTGTAATTGTTTGTCCAGTTAGAACAAATTCTTTGTGGATAATACCCATAGCATCAAAGAATGTAATAAGCATTATTTTGATTTTGGATGGAATTTTCCTCGTTTTTTTGGCTAGCGTGGAATTTTCTGACTCTCATTCCGCACTTTGTTTCAGGGCCATATTGGAAGCACCAGGTTTTATCACCTGTAACAATGGACTTCGAGAAGTTCGGATCTTTTTCAGGGACTGAAATGATGTCTCAGTACAATGTGCACCTCTCATTGCTTTTTGTCCAGGGAAAAAAGTGTGTGGAACAAATTTAGCACACACTTTTGTTTTGCCCAAATCTTCATGCAGGATGGCTCGAATTGTTTTTGTTGATGTTTAAAGAGTCTGCCATCCTTCTTAACGGTGCACAGCGATCGTTTGCCACGAAATTTCGTACTTTCTCAACAATTTCAGGTGTTCTAGATGAAATTGGTCTTCCACTACGCTGATCATCTTCTACCGTATCTCTTCCTCCAAAAAACATTTGTTCCACACAAAAACGTTTGATCTACTTTAACAACAGTCACCGTAAACTTGTTTCATGAGTTGGTATGTTTCCGAAGCACTTTTAACCAAATTTTGTGTAAAATTTGTTTACAGCTCTTAATTCATCTGAAAAAGTCAACGTTAAAAAAATTCACCTGTAATAATCGCTCTGTCTTTTCTTAACTAACTGCGCACACAGCTTGTTGGCATTTTGCCAGCAGACCATGGACATTATGACGCATGCGCATTTGAATTCATAGAGCCACTACAACCTGCGCTCTAGCACGAGTCTCAAAACTTATTTGCCGCACTGTGTATTTCATGAATCTTTATTTCCTTCAAATTTGTTTTTTCATTCACTTAGCATTCACACACTGTATAAACATTTAATAATGGTTAAAAAATATCTAAACATTAAATTCTAAATAAATAATTGTGTATTATATTTTTGATTGCTAGATATTACTGGAGTATCATTTCCGATTTTGAATTAGGTTTTCTGTAAATGTTGAGAATTCGTAAAAAAAGAGGTATCATAAACACAATAGAATTTTAAATTTCATTGTCACATAGTATAAAACAATACGCAAAAACATTAAATTTAATTTGTTAATAAATTTTCCGATATTTTGTGTAATTTTCGAAAAGTAAAATTTCATCAATTAAAGAGTAATAAATTGTATTAAGTAATACAATTTGTTTATTTCAAGCAATTGGAGTTGTAAGATATAAGGAATAGATGACTTTCTCTTTATCAATTTTCCAGTCTTTTGATGTATTTAAATGGTACTCTAATTAATTCTTTATGAGTCTTCATTTTATTGTATGTATGAAGAAAAGCGGTTGTATTAAGTTAGGTAAATATTTCTTGTTTTGTAGAAAGATGATTAGAACATTTTCAGTTTTATTGTTATGCAACTTTTTATAAGTAGTTGAATTCAACGATTACGGCGCAACTGAGAACAATTTTTTGATTCAATAGTATTATTAACTAGTGTGTTTGGTAAAATTACATTACAAGAAAATTATTATTATACATATTATTAACCCTGAAAGCGCCAATATATATATATTCATCATAATAAGCTCTCAATGGAATTGAATGATTCGTCAACTATAAACCACTGATGATTTTCGCTAATTTTGGCCTTTTTTTCACGCTATTTAAAGGATATATAAATAATGTTAATTGTCATGGAGAGAAATCATGAATAAATCAAGCACCTTCTATTTATACTTATTCTGATTTGATTTACGTCGCCATCTGAAGTAACACGAGGTCTATTGGAGATGGACTTCATTATTTTGAACCACGATCAAGTTCCGAAAACGACACATGAGCTGGTACCTCCTCTCCAAACTTCCACACCTCGCCAAAGGGAGGACTTTGAACCTCGGCATATTTGACGTGTATTATTCTTTTAGACGGCGAGTCCAGTGGCACAGGCTCAAACTCATGACACATCAGCCACTCGACGATGCCCATCATGAGTTCGCGCCCATAACCACTCAGCTACTGCGACCACTAGACTTCCTCCATGCCATGCAATGTTCCACCTATGCTCAATATCGTTGCAAAAACTGTTCATTTATATTAAGTATGTCATTTCTTCAGAAGAATCGTGTACAAATTTTAATACTAGTCTCTATATTAATCTATATGAATGCATTATACTCTAATTTTACATCTTCGAATAAAAGTTAAATTTTTTTTATTGCCATAAACAGCTCGTTTTGCCTAATTACAATAATTAACTTATTTGTCAAACGTATTGTTACTTTTCCATTTTCGAGTCTTCCACTTGTGATATATTTTGTACTTTTATACTTTGATGCAATAAGAACTTTTAAGCACCTTCAAGTTGTAACTCTTCTCAGCAATTTTAGATAATAAAGCTTAAGTAACTTTCAGTAAGTATGGGGAAGGGGGGGGGGGCATGCGTTTTTCTTACAATCACTACTTCAACGAATCTAAATTCAACAGTAACATTAAAACTGGAAAATACTAACGAAACAAAAGGGAAGTAAAAGAGGCAATATAAGTATGTGAAGAGAATTTTTTGGAAGTTGTATAAAATTCTAAAAGCAGTTTAAATTATTTTCCAAATACATAAACAATAAATCAAGCTCCCATAATCGTTTTGAATCGACTTTTAATTTTTTTTTGTAATTAGTGAATTAGAATGAGTATAACATTTTAAAATTCATACTGTTATTTGTCATAACCAAAATTTATAAAAAAGAATAAATATTGAGGTTAAAAAATTATTTAATAAAACAGTGGAATCGAAATTCCACTGTTTAATTAAATTATTATTCAAATTAATGTAAAAAAATTAAACTCTTACAATAAACATTATAAACAAACAGGTAAATTATAAAATATATAATTATCCACATTCGCGCGAAACGTATTTTAACAAGAACTTCCATTTAAAAATATAAAAATACCGAATATTACTTTTTATAAAAAATTTTATGTTAATTTAATCAAATAATTCACAGACTTCCAAGCCCAATATTATGCAATAATTTAATATTTCTCCAAAATAATAACATTCACATATTCTGTTTAGTAAAAAAAGAAAAAAAAAATTATTCGAAAGCAGCGTATTCATTAAGACCTTGTTTAATTTTAGACAGCTCTTTTCACAGAAATTATTTCAAAATGAAGATGTAATTTGACTTGATGCGAGTATAATCTTTAATACTATCGGTAATGTTTACAATTAGAAATAAATGTTCAGAACAGTGTTTGATGTTTGTCGAAATCTATGCATGAAAGATTGCTCTCATGAAATATAGATTTTCCTAAATTTTTCAAAACTGAGCTAGAAATGTGATATTTATTATAAGTATAGAAATTTATCTTGATGTAAGTAATGTGTATAGTGCAATACCATGTCTTAAAGGCTAATAAAATAGATTTCTTTGAATTCTTGTCTTGTTAATCAAATGTTTTTTTAACAATTAATCACGAAACGTAGCATGTATTGAATGCAACCTGACTCGGATTCTCCACACACTTCCAAATATGAGAGACCGAATTAATTGCATTAGCTCTTGGATGCAATTATGAAAGTTTTTTAAATATTGGTTTCTTTTTTCAACTTCATGTACATATTCAGAATGGATTACAATTTTAAACTTCATTTGCCAGAAAAAAATCTTAAATGAAAAAAAAAAAAAGTGTCAACTTATTGACTTTTAAAAATAAGAACATTTATAAGAACTTAGTTTAAGGGTTCAACTTTTTATTGCTGCCTATGAAAGAAAGACCAGTGATATTGCATTGTGTACAAATGTTCAAGTGGGTTGAAAGGCCTTAAATATTTCTTAGAAAAGAAAAATTTAATTGTAAGTGTTTTTCCCTAATTTTCATTATCTTCGTTGATTTAAAAAAAAATGAACGCTTCTCTCATACTTTTGATTTTTTTACTGTGCATTTTATTCATTTTTTTCAATTACCTTCAATTTAGAATGAAAATAGAAAACGTAAAGAGAGGTATTTGCCTCGAGCATGAATTTCAAATGGAAATACAAACACAACCCTTCCATTTTTTTCAGTCCAGAAGAGGACACTTGTTATACTGGGGAATTAGTTTCGTATCTTTCATAACTGCCTAAACGCGCAAAAATATTTTTTTGATATTTCTTATCCTAAAATTTGAAGGTGTTTGAGAAGAAACTTCATTGAAAATAAAAAGATTTATTTCAGTATCTTCATTAGATATTTTTGATACAATAATGAAATCAATAGTCTTTGTTTTGACCTGCAGAAAAAAACGCGAAGAGATATTTTACTACATTTTCTTTTTAAACCTAGAATATACTTACTACTCTTTTAGAGACAAAACAACCCTCAGACCCAGAATTAAATAAAGCACAGAAGATAAATGATTCACGCTGTGCTTCTTATAGTGTCTTTTATGTCTGCTCTTTAGGGAGGAAAGAAAACTTGTCTTATACTTTCCACTGAAGCACCAGAAGAAAATTGCTGATCTTTTGGCTTTTTAACATCGTTAGTTCTCTCTTTTGTATTTTATTTTCATTTAGCGAAATCGTAAATAGCGCATTTCCGTCATGCGGTTTTTTCATGTTAAAAACTGTTACAGTATTTAAAAAATAAAAAAAATAAAAACTAAGAGCATTTTGATTAATTATTTGGGCAAGATTTATATTTGTGAGTTTTCAAACATAGAAAGCATACTGAGAAGCAAAATTCTTTCTTAAATCAATATTCATCTTTTTAAATTCAACTCACTGAAATAAAGGGTGTGTTCCTCTGAACTTCAAACATTTTGAAGCCATCTCATTTGAATACGAAGAGCTAACACAATTATTCTATGAGAATTTTACATTCTAATTCATTATTTAACATTAACTCTAAAGAAAAAAAATCTCACGCTTAGGAAGACACAAAATGTTTTCACATTAGGAAATTCTTGTTTGGAAGATTTAGTAGCCATCCATGACTACTTTCTGGATAGATTACTTGCAATTATAAATAAGTAAACCAGTAGTCTTAATATAAATCATTGAGATCTCTGAGATATTCATTGCTTGTGTCCATTGAATTACATAAATTAAAACTGCTAGAACCTGAAGTGGGCTTTTCATCTAGAAAAAATTAAGATAATGATTGCACAATTTTTTTTTTGTCATACCTATCCAACAACTTTTGCCAAGCTTCACCACATGAATCATTAAATAAAGGAATAAGTTTGATTAATAATACTGATTTACTAATAAAACTCTTTCAAATGAAGGTAATTTTCAATGTTTGACATTAAAAATGCACAGTGGATATCAATAGATCCTTAAAATAAATCGTTCTTAAAGCCACCACTAAATGGAAGTACATTCAAATTTTCCGTAACTTAAAATTACTATAAAAAAATGCAACTAAATAATGAATAGAAAAATTAATTCAGTTTTATATTCACATTAACACTAGGTACTTGAATACATAAAAGAAGTCTTACTAAATTTTGAAAATATCGATTATTCTAGGAAATATAATTTAAAAAAAATTTATCTGTTATATCTTATCAGCACACACACACTTCCATTATACTTCTTCTCTTTGGCATGGTTTCATTAGTTATATTTCATAAAAAAAACTTGCAGCCACAAAGTAAATGGCACATGCCATCTCTTGCTTTTGTATTTACTTATTAGTTCACATGATTCAAATAAGATAATTAATAACATAATCTACTGATAAAAACAAAATCTTATTGACCAAGCAACCTTAACATTATAATAAATGAAAAACGGAAATATGTGTAAAATAAAATAACAGAACATATAAGATATAATTTATATGAATAATTTATTACAAAATGAATTATGTAAAATACACTTACACACAAAAATATTTTACTAACATGAATTTTGAGCAGTTATAAACAATAGATGTCTGCATTTCTAACTGTTAGCACACTGTTTACATCTTACATAAAAAGCTCGGAAGGAATAACAAATATGCATCCTTTTTTGCATAGAAAATTTAGACATATAAACACCAAATATTTACAGCTGAGAGAGCCAATAAGGTATTTAAAGCATACTTTAATGTAATTTACCAACAAATAGTGTTTTTATTCATGGGTAGCTCTTTTTTTTGTTGCTATTCTACTTAATGAAATAAGACATATTGCAATAAAAAAATGTAGTTCAGGAATAAAAATCCTAAAACTAATATACAGTGAACACTCAATTTTATATCGATTTATGTAACATCAGTTTATTTATATACCTTATTCAGCAATAAGAATTAAATCAATTCTATTCAATGGAATAATTAAATACAAAGAAAAAAATTGCTAAGTTCCCATATTTTGCAATATTTTAGTAAAATAAATTTTTATAATACTGATTCTAAATTCCACAAAAGTTGTTGAAATCTAAATAGTTTTATTAAATTTAAGCTGTGCTATATCTATAAAATCCATCAATCTCATTGATAAAAGAAAGTAATAGTATATTATATCATAACTCTCTCAGGAAATATCCAAAAACCTTTCCTAATATTAAATGACAATAAAAGGTATTTTTTCCCAAATAAAAGATCCAAAATCCGAACAATATTTTGTTCTTAAATTATTTACCAACAGAAGACTATAAAAAAGAGTTTATTTAGACATTTAAAAACTAATAAAAAGCAGAAATTTGGTAAACTGAATTATAAAATTTTAGTGCCTTACAAAAGAATATAATATATAATTCCTTAAAATGTAATCTTCTTAAAAAAAACATTAAATCAATTAAAACAAGTTTCATTAATAAAGAAAACAGTTTTACTGTTATGTTAAAAATTTATAAATGAGAGGACACACACACACATTGCATTTTGTATATATTAGCAAAATTCATAAAAACAAAAATTTGTGAAATTTAATAATTCATTTAATATTAAATAATTTTTTAAAAGATTAAAATCATGCAGTTCTCATGAGGAGTAACTTATAATATACAGTTGTGACATCAAATAACACACAATATAGCATTTTTTATTTACACACATTTGTATAATTCACACAAAATATCCTACAGCTACCTACACATCTGAAACAAATATGCAATCAGTGAGCTTCATGAGCACATTTGAAAATGTAACATTATTTAACACTAAATGAAAATAAATGTAATTCATACAAAAGGAAAACTTTACCTCTAATAGAGGCAATTTTAAATATAATGGAGCTTTAAAAAATTAAACTTTGAATTAAATAGAGATGCTTTGAAAAAATTTAGAATTAAGATAAATAATCTTTATCTATTCTAGCACCACAGGTAAGCAAAACACTGAGTATCAAATGTAAAAAAAATAGTCCTCTTATAAAATAGCAGGAGAAAGGTATTAAAGTAGTTTACATTGCTAAGAAGCTATGATTTATTTCCCAAGAAAGAAATATTATTGTTTAATGATATTAAGGCATTTTTATTTGATATATTACGTTTTATCACAATACCCATGTAACACTACTAGAATAATTCAATGTTAATTCTATAATTTTCATAGATATCCTGTAGGAAGTGACGCTGAATTTAAATATTCTGATAGCTTGACAAATTAGTATTAATTTTCAAATTGAATACTTATACGAAAAAAGCCAGTTTATTCAATTTTGATGAAACAAAAATTTGAAAATGTTTTACTCACAAAAAGAAAATTGCATTGAAGTGAACAAAATGATGATAAAATATTTTTTGAAAAGGAGTTGAGTCTTTCAAAATTTTTTATAGTTAACAGAATTACTAACTACATGACTCACCACAAAAATATTTTATACATATATAGGTTACAACATGGATGAAAAGTAAAACATGAATGATGATTTTAATAATGATAGAACAGGAATAGATACTGACATGAAGTGATGAAAATTACTACTAAACATTATATTTACAGTCACAAGTTTGGAATTTCTGAAATATCCATGAGTATAGATTATTTTAAAATTCCTAATTGTGATAAAATTGAAACAAAGAATAGAACGTGAATGAATATGTGTGCACTCTTATAAAACACTTATTGATTGACGAATGAGATGTATAATATCAATCTCCAATAGTATTAAAGTTGTAATTTATTTGTTTTATGTCACTCAGAATTTTACATAATTTTCAGTGACACCAACCATCCCAATTTCACTGTTATTTTTCAGAATAAACCTTAGCATAGTTTTTTTTACTTTTTTATTGTTTTTTAACATACATATATATATGATTTTGCTGATACATGCAACATGTATATATATGAAAAAAAACATTTTTGAACTAATATCCAAGATAATGGATTCTTTTTTTGTAACCATAAAGTGGGAAATAAGGTTTATCTATATTACAAGATAATATGGATTAATGCAAAACATCAAAGTATAATGAAAGCGACAATATTAATAAATTATACAAGTGGTACACAATGTTTTAAAGTTATATTTCGATAAATACTACAATGCTTTAAAATATTTAACTTCTGATAACATACATTAAAAAAGTATTCAAGATAAAACATTCTTTTAAAAATGTTATGAGACTGGGACAGAATTGAAACTTTTGATTTTTATAATTTAAATCATTCTTACTTAAAATGAAGAAACATATTGTTGGAAGTTAAATCAGCAAATTCATATTATTTAAAAATTGCATTCGTAAATGAAAAAAAGATTTGTATTTGACCGCATTTTAATCACACTCATCACCTTCTCCTCTCAATACCAACAATTTGAATTAATCTACAAAATAAATATATAAAATAAGAAATTCTATTAAGAATTTAAAATTTAAGAGCTCAAAAGTTTATTAAAAAATATTTGTTTCATAAGGCTTCAATCAAAATAAAAAAATGTGATATTTGATATGAATAAAAGGTTATAAGTTCATGATATGATTTAAAAATAAAAAAGATAGAAAAATTGTTAGAAATGCATAAATGGCATGTGAAACTCAACAACAGAATCAATTAGAAAATGATAACACTTGGAAAGGCAACTAACTTAAGAGTGAATATATATTTTAAATAAAATTCTTGACTTTAAACATTAACAGGAAAGGGACTGAAGTATTTGTTTTCTCTATTTTATAGCATTAACCACTAAGAATACTTTTAATTTTTCATAGCATAACCATACTGCAGCAAATTCAATAAAAAGAAATAAATGTATAATTATAATAACCCATGAACAGATATGCATAAGCATTTACTTCCTAGAAAGATATATTCTATAAAAATGAAAATAGGGAGAAATTCAGCAAAATTATAATTTTCTATTATGAAATGAGTTTAAAATTTCGAACATTAAATGTTTAAGGTTAGTTTGCAAGTAATAAAAATTTACATATTTAAAGTGATAAATAAGCAATAAATGTTCATGATTTGAAAAGTAGAAATTATAAAATTCAAAGTTGTCGGAAATATTGAGAACAAATGCAGACAGTTTAAAGTAAACAATTATGACAGAACATTGAAAAATATCAGCTACGTATTTTATATGTTATGATAAGGGGATTTCCTCTTAAATTTATTTTCATGATAGTATTCAAACTAAAATGCAATAAATTTCAGTATCATACAAAAAATTTCAATGCTACAACAAAAATGCTTTTGTTATACACATGAAAGGCAAGTCTCATTAATATGAATGAAAATTAAAATGGGAATAATTTAAATATGCAAGTGAGAGTAATGTATACAGTTCAAAAAATTTTAAATAAAGGAAATAGGTCAACACAATTTGAAATTAAAAATAGAATGAGAATAATTAAAATTGTACACAATGGAAAAAATAAAGACACATTCACAAAGAACATCAGAAAAAAATAAAGAAATACAAAGAAGAGAGAATTGATAATTGATGTCTTTAATAGGACAGCAGCTTCACATGCATTAGAGAATGGTGTAAATAAAGGAAAAACTGCAACTTGACATTCACTGTACAATATAAAATAAATTAAAATCTGTATATTTATGGAAGTACTTGAGTCTTACTAAAAAAAAGATTCTTGAATTTATATCAATGGCTGTTTAGATGAAAATTATTTTTTTTCAAAGCATTGCATCTATTTTCTAATTGGAAACGAGCACAAATGAAAACACTAACACAAATAATAATAATTTAAGCATTATATGTGTCTTGTTACGAAGGTACATTTCTGAAAACATTTTGAGCCCTACACACACACACATACATATTATATATTACTATTGGTTTTTGTTATTGTCATTAGGAAAACATCAAATTTATTACTGTTGCAGAGAGGAAGAACACCATTGTATGTTGAAAATTAATACAGGTATGATCGTATTTGAGAAACTAAATTTATTTTTCAAAAATTCAAATCAATTCATAAAAATAACATTGCAGAAAACTAGCAAAAAGTTCTATGAGCTCTGTTTGAAAAAAAGGAAGGGGGAAAAATACTGTTGCACACATGTACACAAATTAGCATCCATGCAGTAAAAGTGTAATTTAAAATTCTGAAAAATGTGTAAATCTATTTTATCTTTTAAGACATGGCGGAAATTAATATAAAAACCAGAAGAACTTAGGTAATACTTATCATAATTACATTCAAAATTCGAAATTCATACATTTTGCAAAAAATACAGCAGTTTTCAGAAAATAAAATAAGCTATATATCTATAAAAAGGAAAGAAATAGCACCAAATTATTTTGACATTCTAAAACAAATGAAATGAAGCTAAAATAAATAAAAATGATCTAATGTTCCAAGTACATTTGGTACACAACATAGTTGAAAAGAGGACTGTATAACTTAGTTCAAACTATATACTCATTGGCCCCAATATGGCAGAGGAATGTCCTCAGTGATGGCTGTACGTATATTCCTTTTAAAAGTAAATTTTCATAATTTAGTGTTTATGTGTATTACAAATATAAATACACTACTGACTAGGACAAGGTTATTTTCCATGATCTGGAGACGAATCAAGAGGTATACTTCCAACAGAAGTATTGCTGTTTTGTGAGACAGAATTGTTGGCACGGACTTTGGATCGAAATTTCGAAGAAAATGAGCCTCTAAGAGAAGGAGAAACAGTGCTTGCACATCTCTTCACAGATGCATTGCACTGGGCAATTGCATTCATATAGTCAGCAATAAGTAGAGTGATTTCCAGAATCTAAGGAAAATGAAGAAACTAAATGAAAATATTGAAAATAGATAATTTAAAAATTTTTTAGCATGAGAAATAAATAATGATATAAAGAAATTTTTTGAAATTATATGGAGAATAAAACTTTCCAGCAAGACTAAAAAATTTATTTTAATGTGGAAATAATAAAAAAATTATATCTTGTAAATATGCAGAAAAATACTTTTTATAAAATTTTGCCTCATAGAATTGACTTCAAACAATAAACTATAAGCATAATTATGCATTAATAAAATTTTCTACAAATAAGAGCAACTCCAAAAAATTTTTTTCAGTTCAAATTTCATTCTTTTTTGTTTTCCCAATGGCATGTATTTTATGAATCAAAATAATTCATGATTTTATAAAGAAATGATCTCAAATTTTAATATAAATAATTTTTTGACATTTATTACATAACTCATCGAAAAGAGCAAACAAAAATATGTTCGCAGTACCGATCATAAGTTAAAATTAATTAATTTTTTGTTAAGCAGAATTATGAAAAAATCATAATTTTGCATGCTAAAGTGCTAGGTTCATAACATATTTTCACAGAAACATATGAAATCAAACGAATCATGGTATACTTAAGAATATTCAGATTTAAAATCCATTTATGAAATTCATTTAACACAATATAAAATACAAAGAAATTTTTGGATTGCTTACTAGAGATGATTTCGTGAATTCAGTTTGACTCATCTAAGACAAGAAAAAAATGTACATTGTTTAAAGCCTCTAAGACATTAAATATTAAAAAAACGACAGAAGCTACCCATAAAACTGAAACAGTGTTGATTGATGCATGTTTTATGAAAATGCAATATTCTTGACCTGTTCTAAAACAGATTGAAGGTAAAGTTTTGAAAGATTCTAAATTCTTTTACTTTAGCTTTACAACACATAAAATTAAGAGATTTGAGTCTATTAAATGTTTCTCTGATTTTTTAAAGCTACTAAAAACAATGAATTTTCTGTTTTTGATATACAATGAAGATATTTTATAACCAAACACAAAACTTTCTTGAACGAAACTACAATTCTAACAAATCTTACAATATAAATATATCTTGATGAAGAGTTTTATTAAATTATGATTTTTTTATGTTATGATATAATATTGTAAGAGATATGGTTTTACTTCTGCATTGTTATTTATAATCTTTAGTTTACCTCTTCATAAATGCTTTAAAAAATTCATACATGTAAAATATTTGCGGTACATATATTCAAAAAGTCATTGTTATCTCTTAAAATTATTTTCTTGCAAAATGAAGAAAGAATGATAGTTGCTATAAAGTTTATAAACATGTATAATTATATATTATACTGTGTGAAAAAACATCTGATGTATCATGGAATTAAAACCAAGAGTTTTATGTTTACATAAAAATACACACCACACAAAACTCCCCTGATTGATACTGAAGCATACAAAACTTACAATACAAACCAATAAGTTAAAAATAGCCAGTCATATTTTCAGAGGCCTATATTCTATTAAAATAGTAAGGCAATGACCTACCTGGAATATTTGGTACTAGATTTCTAAAAATTCATTGAAAAAATTCAGCTCCTATGAAATAATTAACAAAGAGAAAGAGCTATGTACCTTGGGTTTCGTCATCGAGAACAGCAAGCGTTCAGTAGAACATGTATCCCTCTCAACAGAATTTTGAGTACAGATCACAAGCATAAAGTCATCTCGACATCCACCAAAGGTCATAACCGATGAATAAGGATACCTCACAAGACATTGCTAAAAATGTTAAAGTACTTATAGTTAGATTCAAATGAGTGAAAACAGTGCTTACAATGTGAGAAAAAGAAGTAAATAAAATACCAATCGTAAATAAAAACATTTAAAAAATCACAGCAAATAAAATGTTTATCACTTCATACCTTATGAAGTGTATGAACAAAAATAAGTAAAAATGACAGACAAGTACCAATTTTAGAAATTACATATTTTTAAAAAGATAAAAACGTAAAAATACTGTTAAAAGTATAATTTTTAAAAGTTCAATTTTCATAACCTTTTAGTATATATATCCCACTCAACAAAAAAATTTCTACAGAATGCACAAAGAACATCACATATAATTTTGTAAAAAAAAAAACCCCATTCACTCATTTAAAAACAAATGCCTCACAATGTTTAGTTTCCTTTTATCCTAAAAAAAGTTCCCCTAATAATCTAGGATAGCATAATGAGGGTGGAAGTATATATATACTTATATTTAACAAAAATGGTTTATAATGAAAAAAAATTCACTAGTTTTAAAGCTATTAAACTGGTTTGTTTCATTAAGCTCTTATATATATATATATATAGCAATATTTCCCCAATTTATTAGTGTATAATGGTACATTAGATTTCAATTTACTGTAAAACGGAATAAAAGAGCACTAGGAAAAATGTAATTTTTTTTCATCTTGCACACACATAATATATTACCAGAGTAGTGATATCTAAAATTGCAATGCAGTTTTCAGCAACAGCTAGCCAAATGTTTGGAAGAGAACCAGATTTGAACTGTAAAAAAAATCAAGTGAAATATTTTTAAACCATATGAAAAAAATAACAACTAAATAAGTTATTTATATACATATTTAAAAAATGGATAGTTGAATAAATTCAGACTAATATTGATAGATATCATATTTGTGTGAGCTTATTTCATTCACAGTATCTTAAAGCAAGGAAACTTATTTCAAATTTATAAATATCCCATCTGAGTTTCAACATGATATTTTAGGAACAAACAATATGGAAAAATTTACTTTTAGAATACTTACAAATTAAATTAATATAAAAGATTCTATTTCAAAAGTCACTTCACACAGAAAAAGTTATAAACACATCGATAGAGATTGAAGGGAAAAATAAAGGTTTATCAAATAAAAGTTCCACGCTGTTTTGAAAGTACTGATATAGTTATAGTATTCAAATGGAATTTAAAAAAATAAAACTCAACACAATCCTATTAAGGTTATATTATTCCAAAAATTTACTATTTTCAAAGAATTCATATAAAATCTTTTAATTTAGAGAAATATTTTATTTGCAATTCCATTAAGTGAAACTCAATCTAAACAAAATATTCTGCTATTGTAAACAAGATTATTACTTCCCAAAATTGTTCTCAAACATCAAGATTTTTATTTTTGTTCCTTGTAATGTATTATTTCAGATTAGTAATTTTATAGTAAGCAAAACACATTTAAATACTTATATCACAAAAATGCGAATAAAATAATTAAAGCCTTCTAACCTTGGCTGGAAATAATTTTCCACCACTGAAGGACCACTTTCTGGCACAATTCAGATATATTCGAACACAGTCTAAGCTACTACGTCCTTTCAAAGCAATCCATTTCTCTCTAATTAATTCTAAAGTTTTTCTTAAAAAAATGTAAGCAGAAAGAAAATATTAACTAATTAATTAACTCCCCATTAAAATGAAATTTACTAAATACTATATAGCAAAATTTTCTTGTTCTACTATTTTAAAAGAATTGCATTCAATAAAGTTATAAATAACATAATAATGCAAAGAAGTCCACAAACTAAAAAGAGTTACTTTTATAATCTCAAATGCCTTAATGTTTTATTCTTTTATGGGGACAACTTATTTTAAAGGCAGAGATTGTTACACTACAGAATAAAAATCACATGAAATATATCTTATAATTACTAACTTAACAAGCTGGCAACATGATAAAGATGATTAGCTGTTTGTATGTCATATCTAAAGCATACATTTTTGAACAATAAAATAAATAACAGAAAAAGAGATATACAATTAGAAGAAAAATACAGCAAGAATTTTCACCTAATTTATAAATTATTTACATAAACTTTGTAAAAAAGTATCTGTTTCAAAAACAATTAAATGAAAGCTTTTTTAAAATTAAAAGACATACATACAAAATCTTGCATATAAATATTGATTGTGAATTGTTGTTTTTGATTCTAATGCCACCTGTTTGACGGTGTCGGATCGAGGCCTACGAAATTCATCGTGGCAAGGGGCTAGGTGTACGCCTGTCGTTAGCTTTTAGCACCGTGCAGGTGACAGTACGATTTGGCTCGGTTCATACACGATAGATGGCGACACCGCCTAACTCCACCTCCACAATTTAGGCATGGACCTGGAGGGGAGGGAAATATTCTCCAGTACCCTGCACCCGTAGTTGCTGCTATGACTGCCGACAAGACTTTTGGACCCACTGATTTAAAGAGCACGTACTCTGAGTGTACTCGGAGGGTATTTGGTGACATCGGGCATCGAAACCAGGCCTTCCGGTCTGGCGTCCGATGCTCTAACCACTAGGCTACCTACGGCCCTGATTGTGAATTAGTTACATATTGTGCGAGATTGCCTTTAACATAGTGAGGTAGATGTCTGGTATCTTTCTTGAGAAAAATAGGAAGTTCTTTCAAATCAATAAATATACATGTAAACACCACGAAATTGATCCATATAAAAATAATAAAATTATGCTTAATTTTTCTAAAACTTTCTTAAAAACAAAATAGATTATAATATAAATAAAATCTCTCTCATAATACAGAATTAAAAGTTTGGGACATACCATACCATAAATGTACACTTTATGACAAAGAGAGGGACTTAATGGGTGTTGAAAAATGTGATACCATTTCTTATTATACTAAGAGAACAGTTGAAAAGAAAATCAAAATAAAAACAACATTAAAAATAAATCTTCACATACTTATCATTCACAGAGTCGCGAAATTTCTTGGGGAAAAAATGATCAATAACTTGCACTAAATGAGGTTTTGGCTTGGCGTTCATATCAGATAGACGATTACTTTCATTCAAATAATCTCCAAATTCAATCTACAAACAGCATATGGTGATACATCAAAATTTTTGGTTTCAATCACATTTATTCATGTAATTTAATTAAACTGGTGGATAATTTTATAGACAAATATGTCTGATAATTTAGTGCGGAAGGGGGGGGGTGCATTTTCACACATACACACAAGGAATTTCAAAAGAAATATCTTAAAAGCAATATATAACTCTTTTCATCAAAGTGCACTAAATATTCATGCTTAGGATATTAAAGGCTGAATGTGATTTTAAACTAAAATGTGAATTACATTTCCTACAGTGTAATGATTAATAACAGTATTAGAAGAATTAGAAATATTAGACTTAAAATAAGATTTATATTTTATGAGAGGCATCATAAAAAGATGTTTTAATCTAGATGATTATATCGCTGGCATTCTGGATATAGCAATATAAGTGTTTGGATGAATATTTATGAGCATAAGAAGGTATGCTTAAAAATAAATAAACATTAAAGAAATGAACTACAATATGCATATTGAAAAAATATTTTTTTTAATGAATCCTATGAGACTATGGCCCACCTGAGCAAGTAAGGCAGCTAATTCAACAGATAATTCTTTTGAAAGAGGGAATTTTCCATCCATTATTTCCTCATTGATCTGATACACCAGCAGCAATCTCTCTTTATCAGTTTCAGCTTTTGCATTCTGTCTTAAAATAAGTCTAAACAAGATTAAAACATTTTTTAAGTTGAACACAGTAATAAAAGCTTTGTAAAACATAACTAATGATACCATAAATATGCAGCAATTAACAAAATTATGAATAAAAATTTATATTTGTACCTGTTTTTATATATGAGCTTCAGAACTTTTGTATTTTCGAATTTTCCAAGATGTTGCACTCGTAATGCTTGCTCCCATTGAGAAATAACATCACAAAGCTTTAAAGAGAAAACTTTAGTATATTAAAACTAAAAATTGAAAATAAGGTGCATAATACATACTATTTATCTTCAAAATCGTTTAATTTTATAAATCTAAAAACCACAAAAAACATACTGTTTAACAACATCAAAAATAAGTACATTTTACCACAAATTAATATATATATATATATATATATATATATATATATATATATATATATATATATATATATTAGTGAAAAGTAATTCTGCATCAGAATACAATATGTAAATTTAGTGGAGGTATAATTTAATATCATTGATCACAAGTATTCTAAAACTGAATTTAAAAGAGTTTGCAAACAAAAGCAACACATTAAAATTTGAGGTAATTACAATCGAACATCCATATTGCGAATTTTTCTAAATAGCGAACTCTTTCCTGGGGAGCCCCCGATATTCTTCGTAAAATAACTTCCCAACAGCGAAGTGCGTTTTCTATATAACGAACTTTTTCTTGTGTTTCAATTCTCCCCTCCCTCTATTTTTAAAGTATTTTTGGACATTTCAAATTATTTTCTCTTTTAATACATAAATAATGGTTATAAATATTTAACTGGTTTTATTAGATGCTTAACTCACCGGGAGCAATAGAATTCTAGGCGTTTCAACTAAGAAATGCAACCTTAAAATCCCATTGTCCAGTTCCCTGTAATATCTTCGATATCCCCTTTCACCATCAGTGGAGTTGTCTCGTGTTGCCGTGTCTTGAACTTGTCTCCGTTCATTTGCAGTGTTGATCAGTCGTACATCATTTCTTGTTGCTCGAAAATGTTAAAACGTAAGTTCTTGAGCATCAAAGAAAAACAATTAATTCTTCAGTTTGTGGATAAAGGCGTGAAGAAACTTTTCCTTGTAGTTTTTCTTTCTTTCTTTTCTTTATTTGGTAGGTAATATATATAAAATAAATATACATTACTAATTTACAAAAAGGTGGGAGTATTTACTTTTTTTGAAATATAGTGTTTATGAATTTAAAATTTGTTTTATGTGGTTTATAAAGAAAATTGAAAGATGAATCTCTATATAACAAACTTTTTTTTCTGGATTTAGCGACTTCATTATACAGAGGTCCAACTGTATGAGCATTCAATATATTATACCTAAAGAATTGAGGTAACGAATTTAATTTGATTCTGATTTACCACATATTGTAAAGGGTTACAAGGGTTATAAGGCGACAGACCTTATAATTTAGAACAATGGTTATGTGACAAAAAGCTGGCATCCTCTCTCCAAACTTTAATATCACGACAATGAGATGACTTTGAATCTTGACAGATATAACATGCATTAGCTCCCTTACACAGGTTTTTAGTGGCACTGGGTTTCGAAGGTGCGATCCAGCAATGCTGGTCATGAGTTTGCGATTATGACCACACTCTTACAGTGGCCAAATTATGAAGGTGATCCATAAGGAATTAGGTCGCAGTCAATTTTATGCAGTAATTGCTTCTAAGAACATAAACAATTTCTCTCTAATAGGTACTACCAAATATATTGACCATAAGACTGTAGATGTGGCTGGTATAAATACCAACCATATATGTGGAGCTTGTTAGCTGCAATGTACCACAGAACCGATAAATTAACCTATTTTAGATATTTTCATTAAAAGGTTGGTATTCAGATCAGCTATGTGTATAATGTTAAAGATCATGGCTTTACATTTAGTGTTAACACGATTTTGTTTTTAAGCCAATAGAATGTGTTTGCATCTTCTGTATTCATAGCATCTTTTTTCCATTACGTAAAATCATTCTAGCTCTTCTCACTGAAAACATGCTCTTTTATTTCTACTAGTGTTGTAATATTGTGTAAATAATAAACTTCAACATATAAGGTTTTTTGAAGGAGAAGTGTATGTAAAGCACCCAGTACACATTATATGCCCATTCCACGTCACCACTCAAATGGAAATTTATTTGGACATGTACACATGTTAATCCTGAGTGAATGTTTATTCATGTTGCATTATAAAGCAACACGGGAGCTACTGACGATGGACCTCGTAATTCAAATGTCAACTGAAGTATAAGTCTAATAAATCGAAATTTTTGCTTTGAAAATGAATAAAATGATCTCACACTGAACCGAGATACTTTTTCAGTATTTCATGGAATTGGAAATGATCAGTGCATATTACCTTTTAAACTAATTTAATTGCTTCACGATATTCACCGCAGAGTACAAGAATACTTGAGTCAACCATTTCTTTAGAATTGGTTAGAAATGTTTTCGAAATACCAATGCCCGAATACAATAATTCCAAAAAAATTTACCTACACATAAGTATACATATTTTATACTAATAACCTCTAGATTATGCTTTCAAATGTATCTTGGTTTTCAAATAAAGTGCTAATACATTCCATAACACTGCAAATTAAACAAACTATTTTAAAAAAAATAAGCATAATTTAGTTTTCAACCATTTAAAATAAGATAGTTCCATATTGTAGCAATAAAAGTCAGATTTGTATGTGCATTTATAAAGTGATGCAAGGCAAATAAAAAAATTTGAAATATGACATTTATATCACAAAACTCAATAGCCTTTTGCTTTAGTATTTTTTTGAAGATTAAATCTAAATTTTAAATTTAAAAGAAAGACATACTTTAGCTTCTTTTTGCAAACAATGTTCCAAATCCTTTTCTATAGGATCATCACTGAAAAGAGCAAATCCCGAAAATTCACTCTCTCTAATACCTATTTCTCGATTCACAGTGTGGGTAAATTCTTGAACAGTTGTGGAGCCATCAAATCCAAAGACCTTAAAAATATATAAAATTTTATTTCAATGATGTTTACAAGTCATTATTTATAAGGGGTACTATCAGCTTTCAATATTGCATTCTGATAAAAAACTGAAACTCATTATGCAACAATTTCAGTTAGATAACTAATGATATGATCTTTAATAAAACAAATTGAAATTTAATTCAAATATAATGAGACATTAAATAAAAATAACCATTTTCTTTGTAAAGAAAAAAAAAATTAGCAAAGCATATATAAAACAGAATACTATCTTAATTATTATAAATAATATTGTAATGTATATATATAAAACTAAAAAGATTTTTCACCAACAATATTGCAATTTAAAATATATTGCATTAAAATGAGTTAAAAGGCATTGAATTCCTCTATTTTAAATTAAACACAATTACAAAACAATACTGAAGCACATACTAAACATAAGAATTGATTAAAGTACATCACAAAATATAGATTGAATAAAAAAAAAATTTTACAGCAGATTTTAAAAATTGTACTATAAGCACAAGGGTTTTGGACAAATTCAAGTCTAAAAATTTGGCTAGCAATAAAGATTTTGTAAGAATTATTTATTAGAATACAAGGTAAAATTTTCAAACAATGACTTAATTGTACACACATAATCAAAAAACAATTTAATGCTGATTTTAAAAAAAGGCAATTAAACATTTTAAGTTAAAAAAAGGGTTGTTTTTTAAAATACTTGGGGACATTTAATAATTTCAACAAAAATGGAACAAAAAGTATGCTAAAAATCAAAATCTGTCTCACCAGATGTATTCGTTAAAATTACCTGATAAGTTCCATTCATAAAATGTACAGGTATGCTATGGGGCAAAGAATGGTGATATGGATTTTTTAGTAAGATGCTAAGAGCTTCCATTCTGGACGGTTTGCAATCTCGTCCGCCATTAGCCAGGGCTCTCTCGAGAGCTCTCTGACAAAATATAGCATACTTGCCAGCTTCTAATCTGAAAGCAAAATAAACATTTAATATGATACAAAATTTATAGACATCTAAGCAAATAAACACCATGAGAAGCTCCCAAAATTCAGGAACAAATAGCTTCACAAAAGTGTTACTGTAATATAAATAAATGATATAAAATTGAAGCTTACAACACAAGCAAAAAATACCTTAACATATTTAAATGTACTTGTGAGTTTCCTAATAAATCTTAACTTTACAACTTGGCATATTTTCAATGAAAACCTTTTTGTTTTTAATAAAATGCATGATTATCATTATGATCTCAATTATTCTTTAAAACTATTTTTTTAAATCATTTTCTAATTTTTTCTTATATTAACAAGTTGAAATAACTTAAAACCATGTTGAAGAAAAAAATTAAAAATAAATTTTTTTTAAAGTTTATACAGGCAATTTATTTGATTAAAGCTTTAATACAAAATAATTTTTAACATTTTCATGAACAGTAAAAGAATAAATAATTACTTGGGATTTGCATTTCTTTGTAAATGCATTCGTAAGTACCACAAAGTTCTGTTTTTTGGAACAAACAGTGAAACTGCTAGAGCTAGAAGTTGCCAAGCTTGTACAAACACAAAAGGGGCAGGATTGAGCTTGCTTTCAGTAGGTAAAGGTTTTTCAGTAGACCCAACAGAAGCAGAAGTTGTCTTTTCAGTTGATGACGAGTCACACAAAAAAAGTGATTGTGTGGCACAAATCAAGAGTTGCTAAAAATAATCACATGTTGTTCTCATAATTATATAATTTATTAAAAGACTTCATTACAGCAGATTTGGTAATTCAAATAATAAAGATGTTGCTATCAAGACCTTCTATTAGAATAGAAGTTTGAATTTTAAATAATAAGAGTAAGCATGTAAAAACTAGCTCTAAGTAAAAGTACTTTGAAAGATAAAATTAAAATTACAATTTCAATACAATGTATTTTTCAATAAAAAGTGTTAATACAAAATTAGCAACTAATATGGTGCATACGGCACAAAAAACTTACCTGAACGCCAATTTTCTGCTGAGAGTGTCGAGAAGTTTGTTTTATCAGCTGGCAAAACAATTCATTTTGCAATTCTGGATAAATGAGACATTGTAGAAGAGCATTTTGCGCTAAAGCAACATGATACTCTATGCCAGAAGTATCCAATGGAACAGAAATAAATAATTGTAATGACTGAAAGAAATTAAGTATATTTTAGAAAAATATTTTAAAAATGCAAAAAAGATTAAATTCTTTTTTAAAAAGTCACCCTTGATCAATTGTAAAACTAATGATGCTTTAAATAAAGCTAAAATAGTAAAATTATATACTGGTATACTAAGAAACACCTTTGAAAGCACCAAAATTTGGCAGCTAATATATATAGAATTTGAAAACACTATTATAAAGTAAAATATAGTCAAGTAAAAAAAATAAATAAAATAAAAAGAGCCAAAAGTTACTACACTTTTTTGAAAAGTAGAATATTTTCTAATTACCATGACATAAATTTAAGTTTAAAAAGCTACAAAATTAAAAGTAAGAATTTTTTTTTACAAGTAAGAAAATAAAAATAATGAAACATTAAACAATGCAATATTTTGTTTCTAAGACGAAGAAAAATTTACATCACATTGAATTTCGTTTCAAGATACTGAACTATCTTAAAAAGAATTAAACCATTAAATAATGTGAAGCATAACTAAGCTGATAACATTTGTCGCCTAATATCCTTTAACATAATTTTGAAAATTCCACTCCAGAATCTCTGATTGAGATGGGGGGAAAAAACTTCCTTATATTTGGGAAGAAAAAATGAAGAATTGGTAATGATTTACTTGTTACATAACACTAAAAAACACATTTTAGAAATACTCACTCTATTTAAAGAATTCATTCTTTTCAGTCAAATACACTTCTGGCCATTAAAATTGCAACACTAATGAGAAAAACTTATATAAAAATATATTCCTCGCACGTAAACAGTATGGCATGAAGACAAAATGAAATTCATGTTGAGATGTTTTGAATGGACATGTCTGTCATCTGGAGAGCATAAAGGCCAGGGAAACAATTGAATAATTTGTGTATTGAGGAAGGTTAGAACACAACGTGTAAAATGTGGTCTTGCATTACCTTGTTTGGCAGGCCTCAATGATACAACACAACCAACGGAGGCAAGATGTCAGAAATGTACCAATCTGCATTCAAATGACCAGAACTAGAGATGTGCATGTCGTCAGAGACAGATTAAGGTAGTTGGAGGCCCCTGGCGGTAAAAGGTTAGAGGCCCATGGGTTCAAAAGTCGAAAAACTAAAATAGTGAAATGATTCACTTACCTCAAATGCATAAAATAATATATATTGCTAATAATAAGACTTGACAGTTAAAAAAAATCTGAGCTGTATTTAAAATAAATTAAAAACCTTACTAAAAGCTTGCAGTTTTGCTATACAACATTACTTCTTAATTTCTCTTTGGCAAATTTATGAATTATTTTGCCGTATCTATTTTGTCCCAAACATCTTGTGTGTTCTGTATATAATATGGCCATGTCGTTCAATTTGTCTTCTTTTTTCCATAGTACTTTTAAAAATTTTTTTACACATTTTAAGACTGAAAAAAACATTTCACTTGATGCATTCGATACTGTACACTACTGTTAAAAATATTTTCAAAAGTATCTGAACACTACGGAGAGTATCTCTACATTAGGATTTGTTTTGCAACTCGATAAATTTTGAGTGGGGTACTTTTAAAAATAGTAAATACTAATCCAATTCATATCATGAATATTAAAAGATTCAATGTCCTCTTTGTAACTTTCCTTTAGCTCTTTTTTGTGTAACTTTCTTTTTAATTTCAGCTAATAATCTCTTGTCACAAAACACATTAAAGTGTTCTGTAACAATTCTTTAAATTTCAGACCTTCGGGTTAGTTCTGCTTTGTCCCCTATCGCATATGACATAAAATGAATTCCTTATGAGAATTTCCATTATTTTAAAAATTCATAAACGACTTCTTTACTTTCACCGAAAATAATTTTTCTCTTTTTCTGCCTGCGAGCTTGTCTAGCTTCCTCTTCAAACAACAGTCCTGCTTCTTGTTCCACTTTTCCAAATTCATTTCTGAAATTCTGGATATAATTTTCCAGAGATTTTAGTAGATTAGATCCTTTTAATAAATCACAATCAACTTATTGCAATGATTTGCTAGCAGCATTCATTCTCAGAAGGAAAAAAAAGTATAATATGGTGATTAGGGAAGTTTCAAATTTGTCCATCTGTTTAAAAAAGGAAGTTATTTCCAGTATTGTGGTCTTTTTCCCCTCATTTGTATTATGGATTTCAGCCTATTAATCCTTATCTTGGTGTTAAGTCCTAAATTCAACTAATTTGAAATAGTTTGCTTTGAACTAGACACATCTTTTATCACATAACTTCATATTTCGTTTCTCATTTATCTTAATTAGTAAAATACACTGATGGGAATAAAAGTCCCAACCCCAAGAAAAAGTTATGCTGCATGAATGAAAATTGGTAGGGCGTGTTTATGCATAATCCCAGTAACCGAGTGGAAGCGTGTAGCGCTTCCACACTACAGGTTCGGGGACAGATTTGACATAATGAGTTGATGTTAGTCCAGAATGACTTTAAGAGGACGAAGGAGCCATTATCAACAGCTCTCTGTGTTTGAATGAGGTAGTATAATAGAGCTAAAAAAGGTGAATTTTCTTTCCACAATATTACAGAAAGACTTGGTAGGATTTTATCCACTATGCAAGATTTTTGACACCAGTGGTCATGGAAAAGAACTACCTTAAGAAAACTATGGTCCAACCACGCTCGGGTCACCAATCACAGGGAAGACCACCGTATTCACCACAACGGTGGGGAACATTGTAGTCCATCTACATCAGAAATTACAGTTTTTTTTCCAACACCAGAGTGACACAATGAACTGCAACAGATTAATCGTTTGCGAAAAAGCTCTCAGTCAGATGCCTTGTAGCGTTCATACCATTAGATCCAAATCAAGATATATACGACTTCAGTGCTCTCAAGCTACAGATCATTGCCGAGCGGAGTGGCGATGTGTTGTGTTCTTCGATCAAAGCTGTTTCTGTCTTGGTGCCAGTGATGTCTGTTTATTGATTAGAAGAAGGCCAAATCAGGGCCTACAAACAAACTTTCTGCATTCTAGACACACTGGGCTTGCACCCATTGTTATGGTCTGACATGAGCAATCTTCTGTTTAAGTTTTTATTATTTACAGAATACAAGAATTATCAGAGACTTAAATTTACAACCTGCACACAAGGTGGCTAAAGCTAGAAGAATGTTACAAAAGAAAAAACTATAAATACAGATGAGAGATACAGGCGCCATCTATTGGCATAACAACAAAACCATGTTAACATTCAATATAAAGACATCATCTTTAACGCTTTCCCTTCTTCACTGGATTTTGTCAGAACAGTCCCATTTGGTTACACAATGCCAATAGTTTTGACTTCATCAAGGGTTTTGTCAAAATGCCAGAGACTTGTTTCTCAGTTGACACTTGATTCAGATTTAATTTTCCCTTTAAGACTTTCTCATACACAAAGAAGTGTTTTATTTCTATGTGCTTTGTACTTCGATGACATTCAGGGTTGTGTGAACTTTACTGCTGCCCTCTTGTCCACTTGAAGTGTGGGAATTTCCCTCAAGTTCACTACGCCCTGAATCAGTCTGCAGAGCCAAATGACTTCTTTGGCTGCCTCTAATGCTGCTATAACCTCAGCTTCAGTAGTTGAAGTGGCAACAATTGCTTGCCTTTGGCTACACCATGAGATAGCTCCTCCAGCATATATCATAACATATCCAGAGGTTGATCGACTTGTTTTGGTACATCCACCAAAATCTGAATCACTATAACAATGGAGCACACCTTTTGTCTCTGTAGCATGGTATGTTATTCCATATCCAACTGTGTCTGCTATGTAGCGGAATACTCTCTTTACCCTGACTATATCTTCTGCAGATGGGTTTTCAAGTGATCTCAAAAGAAATCCTACACTATATGCTAGATCTTCATAAAGGAATGCTGTTGATACATCACACTGAGTCAAGTACATCCTTTCTTCAGCTGCAATGCTTAAAACTGTCCATATTGTTCTTAATTTGGCTACTGGACTATATGTTTCACTGTAATCAATGCCCTGGCGTTGACTGAAACCTCTTGCAACAAGTCTGGCTTTATACTTGTTGATGCTGCCATCTGGATTTGTTTTGAGTCTATAAACCCACTTACAGGGTATTGCTTTAGCCCCAACTGGTAGGTCTGTTAGCTCCCAAGTATGATTTTCACTTAATGAATTCATTTCACTTTCCATGGCTTTCTTCCAGTTTGTGCTATCCTTGGAGTTAACCGCTTCTTCATATGTTTGAGGATTATAGTCATCTAAGTATGACTCTGCTTCCATAATATGATCCTCAAATCATTTTGGTTTATGCAGAAGTGAGCGGTTCCTCAGCTGTCTATCTGTTGTAGGTTCAGCATCTTCTTCACTATCACTCTCAGAATCACTTAAGTCTTCTTAGCTTTGTGTACTTTCTACAGGATTGTCTTCAATTTTTATGAGATGCTCTTCATACTTTCCCTGATTTGTATCTTCTATTATCCCATCTTCTAATTTCAATTCTGTATGGTCATCACACTTGCCTGCTTCTTCTTGAAATATTACATCTCTAGTTAAATTACTCTGTGTTCTTTCTTTAGCCAAATTCTGTATCGTTCATCTCCATCATATCCCACAAGGTACCCTTGGATGGCCTTCTTGTCCATTTTCCTTCGCTTCTGAGCTGGAACATGAGCATAGCATGGAGATCCTATTATGCGCAAGTGTTTTAACCGGGGTTTCTTTTTGAGCCAAAGCTCATATGGACTTACATTTTCTATTGATGACTTTCCTGTTCTGTTTAGTATATATATGGCAGAGTTAACTAACTCAGCCCAGATGGCTGCAGGGAAACTGACATCAGGGGATTTGAGTATTTTAATGTTCTGGCCGTTTCAATAGTGGTTCGCATTTCTCGTTCACTGGCTCCATTTTGTTCTGGGTTGTAAGGTGCTGTCAGCCTTTGAGTGATTCCATTTGAATGTAAAATTTCTAGAACAGCTTTGTTATCAAATTCTCCACCATTATCACAGAGGAATTCTTTCACAGAATATCCCAATGTCCTTGTATGTGCAAGCATGTGCTCTAACACCTTCTTTACTTCTGCCTCCTCTTTTACTAGGTAACCATAGCGAAACTTTGTAAAGCTGTCTTTGAATACAACCAGATACTTTTTCTTCTGGAATGACTCATCAAATGGTCCCCAAACATCTGCTGAAATCAGTTCACCAGGCTCAGATGCTTTCTTCCTGGTGCCAAAGGATGACCTGTGTGCTTTGCCATAAATACAGGGCTCAGATAATTCTTTATCTAGCTTGATGTGGATGCCTAGTTCCTTTTCAAGCATGTTTCGGATGTGACGTTTATCTTGGTGGCCCCATCTTTCATGATACAACTGTAGCAAGGAGCTATCTGCTACAACAGTATGAACTTCTGTTATTTCTTTTGGCAATATTGGTTCAAAATTTGCTTTGAATAAGGAACCATTCACACTGCAAGAACCATACAGCACCACATCACCGTTGACTTTTAACCAGCACTCTGTAGGAGTTGACACAAATTCACTGTCTTGATTTCTGTCTTGAGCGGCAAGTACAGAGAATAAATTTCTATTAATCTTTGGAACATACCAAACATCTTTCAGAAAAACTTCCTGGCATTTTCCATTAATAGTAGATTTTACTTTTATTGTGCCTTTCCCAAGAGCAACTAATGTTTCATTTCCAGCAGCTTTAATGCCACAAGGACTATTAAATTTTATGAAGTCAACAAAATATGTGTAGCAGTTTGTGACATGCCTAGTAGCTCCATTGTCAATCCAATATGATGTACGGCTAGTCTCTGATGTACAGACTTCCTCAGATATAGATATTAATGCTATGTTAGCTGACACTGTATTTAATTGTGTATCACTCAATTTATTCTTTGGTGGTCTTCCATCTGAAATCCATTTTCTGCTGTCTTTTACCCAATGCCCTTTTCACTTACAGTAATTGCAGCTATCTTCTTTTCTTGACTTGAACTTATATTTGCTCTCTTGTCTGGGTCTTTCTGATTTTGTAGCTATTAGGGCTTCCTGGGCTTTTTTTGCTACTGTCTTCTACTTTGGTAAAATTTCTTTTGAACATACGGAGCTGCACTGTTAATTCTTCAAATGACTTCTTGTCATCTCCAGCTAACAACATCCAACTGGATTTAAAGGTTTCAAACTGATAAGGCAAAATATGTAATACTTTATATACTAACATCAAATCTGGCAACTTGCTGTCCTCTCTAGCCTCCAGTCCATTATTCAGTTCATTCCAAAAACTTCTTAGCTTTGCAATATGTGTTGAGACATCCTCTTCTGGAACCCAGCTGAATGCAAAAAACTCTGTACAAATTTTAAACAACTGATCCTTTGAAGTTGCTTTAAACTGCTGATTTAATGATTCCCACGCATCAAAGGCAGTTTCCTTGCCCATAATCTTCTGATACACAGCATCAGTGACAGTACTTGCGATCATTGATTTTGCATAACTATTTGCTTTTCTGTACAAATCGCAGCGTTCTTTATACTGTTTTCTTACAGATTCTTGAGCATCAGTATCTATGGATTCTGGCCTTTTCAGCTTGCCATCTATAATCTCGATCGCTCCTTCGTGGTAATCGAGTAGGCCTCGTATCTTCCGTTTCCACATCGGCCAATCTGTTTCTCCGGTCAAAGGCTTAATATGACGACTGAAATCCATACTTATTTCCTTTCTAGAAATTTAGATTTTCAGGTTTCTTAAATAATTTGTTTAAATATTTCTAGGCTAAGCAACAGCGGTCATCTCTCTCTTCTGTTTCTTCCTCGATCTCTTCAAAATGGCGGCGCGATCACGCTATCTTCCCGCCAAAATGCCGATCGGCCAAACTTTGCCGCGACTTGCTGCTTCCAAGAAATAAAGTTCTTTCAGCCTTTTCTATCGTAAAAGACTCATAATCTGTGATACTTCAAGCACGGTTAAAGCTTGTGCTGGTACCCATAACCTGTTTAAGTTTTTATTATTTACAGAATACGAGAATTATCAGAGACTTAAATTTACAACCTGCACACAAGGTGGCTAGAGCTAGAAGAATGTTACATAAGAAAAACTATAAATACAGATGAGAGATACAGGCGCCATCTAATGGCATAACAACAAAACCATGATAAAATTCAATATAAAGTCATTATCTTTAACATCTTCGATTAAAGGAGCCCTCTAGAGGATAATTCGCACACCCTGACTGCAAACTACGTCAGTTTGGTAAATCAAACTGTTGCACTGGCATTTATAAGCATTATTTAAGAAGTTTTCAAGCAGGATAACGTGCATCCTCATTTCCTGTTGCAACCAAACATGCTCTATAGAGTATTAATGTGTTACCTTGGCCTGCTAGATCATCAGATATTACTCCAATCGAGCGCGGATTGGGACATCATTGAACGGAAACGACAGCTTCATCCACAACCAGAATGAAACAACCTTATATTGAACGACTATGAATAACAGCATGCAATTCCATCCCACAAACAGATATCCCGTACTTGTACAACACATTGTATTCACGTTTGAATGCTTGCATTTAAAATTCTAGCGGTCGCCCTGATTTTTAAATTATGATCATTTCACATTTGAAATGGCTGTTCTAGCACTTTCATTAACCTGTGATCCTGAAACTTTAATAAATTACGTATATTACCTTGACAAATGTATTGCCGAAGTTTCATTAGTCAACAATGAGTTTCTCTTGGTGATGAGACCCCCCCCCCTATCAGTGTAAGATGTATCCGAGAGTAACTAAGCTCGGCTGTGAACTAAAAATGAGCTTGTTCGACTAAAATCCGTGGAAATTATTGGGGTGGCAATATCGTTTCAAGATCTTTTTATTGGGCGTTGAATTTATACTTGGAATGCATTAAGCTTGGGGCCCCTACTGGCGTTGGGGTTCCTGGATGCCGCCAGGTCCACCAGGCACTTAATCCGCATCTACGTGTCGTGTACCCAGAGGTTACCCAAACCATCACATCAGGTGCAAGGTACCTATGCCTCCTCGAAGTCAACTCGCCTGACAAGACGATTATGTGCCACTTCAAAATACAGCATTATCATTCTTGGCACCAGAATCACTGTATCTCTATGTTGAATTGTCAAGGGAAGCAGAAGTAATGGTCACCATGCTTAATATAATAGAGTAGCTGTAAACGTCGTCGCACCGCACGAGGAGATACTTGGCGTGCCACAAACATGCCTCTTTCCGTGATAAAATTGAATAGTTTTGCATGGTCAACCTCACAAGATGTCAGGCCACTCGGATTTTAATCATGGGAGGGCGCAGAGATCCTGCATGACGTTCAGTATGACCCTCAGCAACCCAATGATTCCAAATTCAAATGACAGTGGTTAGATTTCAACCACAGGGACGATAATTTACACTCTTCATAGGCAACGATCCTGCCTTTATCGAATCCGACCATTTCTGTTCAGCATTTCCTTTAATTATTCGAGGCATAACACGATATTTTGACCAAACTATGACCTTACAAAGCGCTTTCCGAATGAGAAATCCACTACACAACTTTACTTTTGTGCAGTGCTTCAGATGTCGTTACTCCCTACAGCTTCATCCAAATGCACTGAAATGCAAATATTTTGCATATCCCCCCCCCCCAACCTCTTCTTTCATGTGGTCTTGACGTTCATCAAATGGTTTCTCTCTGGTGTTGCAATATTAATGGTCAGCATTGTATAATATTAGAATGAGCAGTTTAATGAGAACAATCGAAGCACATTCAATATCAAAATTCAAAAGTCATCTCCATTTTATAGACATCACACAGTGACAGGTAGATAATATTGATGAAGAGATATAATTACAATCATTTGCAATTAAGTTTATCAGCAATTGGATATGAAAATGCATGAATTTACAAAGGTAAAATATTTGAAGAAAAGAGAGCTGAGTGCCACAGTGAAACAATTTTAAAAAATTCAGTTCATTGATACAAAAGAGACTGCAATTTAAAAAATTGTCGAACAAAATTTCAGATTAGAATAAATGATAAAATACCTTTAAAATTAACACTAATTTTATACGAGTGTACAAGTAATTCATTATTTTTAGAAACATATTAATAAAAATCTAAAATTTCATTTCTAGTTTTTTTAAAAAAACTATCGAAATGCAAGTTTAGTTCCAGAGTTTGGATATGCTTAAAAATTGAGACATATAATAAAGAAAAATACCTAATATCATAATATGGAAACAAGAATATTTAACATAGGTATTTTGATTGACTGTTATACAACTAAACTGAATAAAAATGAAATTTTTGATGAATAGATTTTTAATTTTTGGAGCTAACCTTAAAAAGTTTTACTGCTTCCAATTGAAGTTGCTCTGATGGAAGCGTGGATAATGGTTGAGAAATAGCATCTTTAGTGTACAGAAGGAGTGGATGCTTCCAAACCACACAGCCTACAATACAAAATTAAGAACACTCCTCAAAATGTTTAAAATTATATTCATACATGTCAATAAAATTTCAATTTTGTACTTTGGATTAAGCAAAATAACAAAAATCTTACTTTCATCTCCATTTACTTCCATTAACTTTGCAATTAGTTGCTCATATTGAGTTCCTGCTAAATTATCCCCCGATGAAACAACAGTTAAATGATATAACCATGCATCCTAAGATTCAAAATATATTATATGAGAATCTAATATTAATGATTGTAAAAATAACATTATCTATATATGAAGAAAATTATCTACTACTTCAAATTAGATGAATTTCCACAAGTCCGTTTTTCAGCTTTTAAACTGATAAAAAAGAAATTGAACAAAATCTTAACATTTTGTTCCCATTATTATTCATTTATAAATATGAAAATAAAGAGTTGATTTAATTTAATTACATTAAAATATAATAGTAAATAATAAACATCACAAATACAAAATTTGTAACAAAAGTTCTCTTTTTTTTAAAACTTAAAACTTTTCATCATAAAAGTACAATCGAATGCTTTGAGGATCACATTTAATAAATGCTAACAAATGTCTGAATGAAGACTCAATTGCTTATCGATACACCTGCGAAACATTACAATTGCTGCAGAAATATATATGCTAGCACAAATATTGATTGAAATCAAACTTACCATCTCCTGCTTGCTATCCATAAGCAAATACGTAGGACCTTGATGATTCGGAAAAATACCCACAGTATATTCCGACTTTGAAATCTTATTATGATCATTGTCTTCTTCATCACTATCAGACACATGAAGTACTTCCTCAACTCTTGCATCACGCATGTTAATTTGACCAAGTGGACTCTAATTTTGTACAAAATAAAAAATCCTCTATCTTTACACTGACAATTTCCCTATAATAAATACTATACAAAAAGTAACATATTAAAGTTTATAAAAAGGTGTATTAAGTTTCTGTAATACAACTAAGAATCTTGGGGGATAAGTGGGGAATTGATGTGCAATACTATGTTCCCAATTTATATAGCACATTTATAGCAAAGGTATCCAACCACTGTTGAAACCTGGAGAGAAACAAAAGAACTAAAGCACCCACTTGGCTTGGTGCTATACTTGTATTCAAGGTCAGCAGAGTGGAATAACTAATTTCTGCATATAATGCTGCTATTTTCACTTCATGAAAAACTAGAAGATATGTTTGCAATTCATTCCTAAGTAAAGCTAATGATACAAACTACAAATCTTTTTGAAAACATACATATATTGAATTTGAATCAAAAGACACACAACTCTGATAGAAATATTCTATAACAGTGATGGCGAACCTATGACCTGTGGGTCAGCCACTGACCGACGCAAGCTTTTTAACTGACCCACGATTACTGGGCAACCACTTGTTTGTTTACGTGGATTTATTTATTTCTTCTAACTTGTGTGGATTATTTTTATTCTATTTGAATTTTTCAAGCACTACATTGACACAAAATCAATTTGAGTTCTGCCTATAACCTTCAGTTTGATCATTACAGTTCCAAAGTTACGAAAATGACAACAAATGTATATGAAAATATGTACTACTTGAAATAAAGCAAAAGTGCTTACAAAATATCAAATAAATTGTATAATTTTACTCACATTTTGTTTGATGAAAAAAAATCGACAAAACCAAAGCAAATAACCATATTTAAAGCACTTTCTTCGGATGAAATGCACTTTTGTATGGTTATGTCTGTAGAAAGAGACTTCCATTTCACTTGTATCGTCCCCTCACTGATTCACCTTGTGAGATGCCAATGGGGGCTATGCACACGTCTGTTATTCTCGATAATAGCAATCTTTGGCTCGCAATTTAAGGCGCTTGCACCAGTCAGTACCAGTGTTGAACTTACATTTTGAATGCATTTAAAAGTAGTGTGTATGTGTATTACATATATATATAGGTATGTTAAAACAAAATTTCTTCTCGAATTATTGTATTCTAAATATAAATATTTTTAATTGTAGCCCTGTACTATGTCGGTGGTTAAAAAATTAAAAACAAGCCGTACAAGTTCCTGGCTATATCAAGCTGAATGGTTTGATAAATATGGAGGAATTGAAATGAATAAAAAGGTTATACGTATAATTTGTAATGAAAAAGTGATTGCACGAACATATAATGTAAAAAGACATTTTGAAACGTTGCATTCTGATCTCGGCATGTCGACAGATGAAAAAAGAAAAACATTTTTATAAAAGAAAAGAAAAGAGAATTTTTCTCAAAGCAGAGTGTTTTAAAAAAAGTTTTTTGGTTCCATAAAATAACATTACAGCTGCTAGTTTCCAAATTGCCCATTGCATTGCTCGCAACAGGAAACCTCTTTCAAGAGAAGAATTTGTATAAAAAAAAAGCGTTTTTAGAATGTAGTCCTACATTGTTTGCTGATTTTAAAGAAAAATTTTGATTATAAAGCGTATAAATTAATTTTTATAAGTCACAATATAATTAAATATCTAGTAATAGAATTGGAAAAAAATATTTTTGCGAAGCATGGTTTAAAAACATTTTCCATTGTACTGTCAGTTGTTATAAAAATAACCAACTTTATAAACTCAAGAGCTCTTTATAGAAGGCAATTTGTACAATTATTAGAGAAATTGAATGTCAATATTCAGGAATTTTGACATACAGCAACGTTCTATGGCTTAGTTTTAGTCAAGTCCTTCATCGCTTTGTAACGTTATTAGAAGAAATTAAGATCTTTTTAATTGAAAAAGACAACAGTATCCATGAATTATCCAATATACATTAATCAACTGATTAAGTGTTTCTATGAGACATCAATCAGAATTTTAATGTACTGAATAAAAAACATGGTTTAATTGTTTTAACAATGTTTCAAAATATTAAAATATTTATGACAAAACTTGACATCTTTACTAAGGATTTGAAAATGAAAATCATGAAATATTTTCCTCAATTACTAAAACATTTTCAAACAACAATAATTTCTGAAAACTCTGTTGATATTTAAGAAAATGCAGATAAAAAATATGTAATGAATATGCTGGAAATAAAACAAGATTTTAAAGAGAGATTCAATCAATTTAAGAGTTTGGAAAATACATTTCACTTTATTTTATATCCATACAAAATATAATTTGAAACAATGGAGTTAACCGAATTTATGTGGTTAGGTATCAATAATTTAGAAATAGAATTAGTTGAACTTCGAAGCAGCGTAGTGTGGAAAACAAAATTTGAAGATTTGATTTCTGAATTAGAAGGAAAAATTGCATGAAAATTTTACAGATAATATTGATTCCACAGTAAAAACTGAAAAGATTATATTATACATATATTTCTTATAGAATAATTTTATATCAATGAAAAAACTAGTTACCTAGCGAGCTTACTTCTATAACTGTGAGGGACATTGCTAACGCAGTTGGAAAATCCAGTTTTTTTCTAGGATTATTAATCAGCAAATGAATTTTGGGACAATATCTCCCAAATGAAAGAATAAATTTGGACGCAAACGCAAGACCATGCCTGGAACAGACAAATTTCTTGCACGAAATAGTACAATGCATCCTTACAAAACTTGTAGAGATCTTCAGAGAAAAGTATTAGCAACTGGTGTGGGCGTGGATTCATGGACATTTCGACAAAGCCTTACAGAAGCTGGGAGATTTGCAAGAAAACCAATCGATAAACAGTTTTTAACACCTGCAATGAAGAAAAAACGTTTGGATTGGGCCAGGAAATATCAATCCGGCCTGCACAAGATTGGAAGAATATTGTATTCAGCGACGAAACGCATTTTTTTGGTCAAGGGTTTCGACCAAGATTTGTCAAGTGAAGTGGTGGAGAACCTCTTATTCAAACAGTTAAGCACCCCCCCTTCCTCAGAAACAGATGTTTTGGGGTTATTTTATTTCTGGAGGACCTGGCAGCTTATTAGAAGCTGAAGGGATGATGAACTCTAAACAAATTCAAAAATATTTCTATAATAGAAAGTAAAATAGTGCATATGATGAAAACGTTCGCTGGTGGTGTTGGAATCTTTCAACAAAATCTTGCTCCATGCCATACTTCTAAGCTAAAACAACGAATTTTTTTTTCAAAAACAGAAAATAACGGTTTTGCAATGGCCTGGTAATTTTCATGTAAATCCCATTGAAAATTTGTGGACCATTGTAAAGAGACGCGTGAGAGTAAAATGGACTGCCCAATAAAGAAAACAATGATTGAGAATGTTATAAAAGTTTGTCTTCGTGATGACGAGATGAAAAATTTATGTTCTAATTTAGTGGAATCCATGCCAAACTGTGTACAGCATCTCATTAAAACTAGAGGGGGACATATTTTGTATTAGATTGCTATACCATGCATGTAAGTTGAACTAAACTAATTAAATAACATTTGTAAAAATTTTTGTGTTTGTCCCAATTAATTCGCACAGTACTGGCCTGAAAAACAAAACTAACGCAAATCATGTCGCCCAAATTTAATTTTTTTTTAAAGTATTTTCCTCAAAAATAATTGTAATTTTGATGCCAAGAACCAACAAATGTATTAATAAATTGATAAATATCTATGGTAATGATTGAGATACATATTATGTATGGATAGTACAATACGTATAAAGTATTATAATATCGAATCGAATAACGTGGGCAATTGGCTCAATCTGCCACCAATAAAGGAATACCGAGTGAGAGTGAGAGAATATTAACGTCGCACTGATTAGCAACACGAGGGCTTTTGGCGATGGTCCGCGTAATTTTGAACCATGGTCAAGTGACGCGGACGACACCTGAGCTGGCACCCCTCTCCTAACTACCACACTACACCAACGGGAGGACGTTTGAGCTCTCGACAGATTTAACGTGCATCGCTCCCCTACACGGTGGATCTTCAGTGGTACTAGGATCGAACCCATGCCATGCTAGCCATGATCCGATACCTAGACCACTCGGCCACCATAAAGGAATACCATTCCTACGCTTATTCCAACGCACTAATTTTGCTACAGCGTATGCTCGAAATTTACTCTTCTTTTATAGTTTGCACTTTTCTCGTATATGTTCAAGTACAATAACCTCGATCGAAGATAATATAATTTTACTTGGTTAATTCTTTTGTTTTTTTCTTCTCTTATTCTGTTGCGAAAAATTATTAAAATTGAAAACTTATTTTCTTCGAAAGTGAACGCAGTGAAATATTACCAAAAATATGGTCTAATACGTATGGACCCGAAAGACTATGGAGCTTAGCGAAATAAGAAACGTAACGGAACTCAAGACAGCATATAGATTCCTACTTATTCGTATTCATGGGGTAATGTCTACATAAGTAAAACTCTTTTGCTACGATTTTGAACGCAACTACTGTGTTCTGGTCATCTAAATATTGTAGTTATTAGATCTTTCGTTTATTTCAAGCGCACACGTTTTTTTTAAATGTAATATTTAATTCTTCTAAATCTACGCTATTTTTTTGTATTCTGCTATAGCCTTAAGCGTGATTAAAATCGCGTCAAACAGGCTATAGATGGAATGTAGATTTTATTCAAGATGGCCGTCTCGCACCTCACGAAATATGAAGGGGAAAAAATATTACTAAATTTGATGAAACAACTGAGAACTGTAGAATTACAACCATTTAAAACGATTTAAAAAGTGGAATAAGAAGAAATTCCCTTTATTTTCCAAGTAAAACGGCGCAGGAAAGTGAAGAGGGAAATTGAATGTGAAGAATTTCAAAATTATTGCAGAAAAAGAAATTAAAATAAGCAAAAACAGTTAAAAATTAAAAATAAATAAATAAATCATTTGAGGCTGAAAGAAGAATTAAATACTAAAACAGCGACTTCATTATGGGAAGTGAAAAAAATTAGGAAATCATTAATTAAAAATAAAACTGAAGAAATTAGCTGTTTAATACCATTAAAAAACAGAATTCTGCATGACAGAGTTGGAATTCACCACATAATTTATTACTTTTTTGAGAAAAAGTTGCTGAGTCTTTACCAGATTTATCACATTTCCCACTGGGCTAAATCAGTAAAATCTTAACTAAGGTACGAAAAAAGAAATTCAATCTCTTAAAAAAATAAAATTGACCAAAAGAGCGAAGACTAGTTTTGATATATTACTTTCTCGAGTGTGGCATGGGGAACCTTAAAAGCTTCAAGAATTGAAATGACTTCTGATTGTACGGATTTAAATATTTTGTTCTTGTTTTATTAGATAAAGTTAACGGCATACACAGCCTTCAATAGCTCATTTACTTTTATTTAAAAATATGTTGATGAAATAATAAAATATACCACTACTGAGATACATCAAAAGCTTTTTTTTTTCATTTAAAACTGTCTAAAAATAACTAAAAACAAATTTAAACACACAAATACTGTATGATAGGGAATCGATTATATCATTAAAGCCTTTCTGAGTAAAAACGATAGAATCTGACGCTTTCATCATATTAATATAGCTATACCTTGTCTTAAGAAACCGTCGCGCTTTGGAAGCTCACGTTTTTATTGTGTCCATTTACTTTTACCCCGTCTTTAGAGACCATCCTCATTTAGGATGTTGACTCAAAGCTTTACCGTTTCTTTGGAGACCGTCCTCATTTAGGATGCAGACTCATAGCTTTATCGTATCTTTGGAGAGCGTTCTCATTTAGGACGCTGACTCATTGCTTTACCCTGTCTTTGGAAACCGACCTCATTTAGGAGGCTGACTCGTAGCATTACCCTGCCTTAGAAACTGTCCTCGCTTGGGAAGCTCACGTTTATATTGTATCCGTATACCTTTATCCTGTCTTTGGACACCCTCATTCATTACGGATACTGACGCACAGCTTTACCCTGTCTCAGGAAACTGCCTTTGCTCAGGATACTGGAACATAGCTTTATTTTGTCTACAGACACCGTCTTCATTTAGAAAGCTGACGTATTTTTGGTGTCTACAAAGCACTACTCTGCTTTCGCTTAAGAGAGAGGAGCTGACGTTTTTATTGCATTAGAATCGCTTTTCTTTGTCTTTGGATATCGTTTGCGAATTAATTACTGAATTATTTTTCGTTCATTGTATTAATAAAAATATGCTCATATTATCTTTCAGTAAATAAATTGTTGGGATTCACCCAGTAATAATGTTTGATAAAAAAAAATATCTTAGCCTTAATGTTTTATAATTATCCATTTTTTAATTGTTAATTTTAAATCACTTTCAAATAATAATTTACCCCAATTATTAATTCCTTATTTATAATAAATATATATCTCCCCAAAGTATTATCGTTAGGAAATATCTGTAATAAAATTGCAACAGTAATTTTTTCCCCTTCAATTATAAAAGCATCTTAAGTATTTCTAAAAACAGACATGTTATTAATCCCAGTAGAAATTTCTTCATTTTTGACTCTTCCAAATAATTTGATAGAATACTTAATGTGATAGCATACAACTTTAACAGAGCTAGACTTTGCCATTTTATCAAAAAAAGGCAGACATATAAAAATATCTCTGTCAGAAAATATGCAAGGGAAGGTGGCACTTGGAGCCCGAATAATATTATTAGCGATATATATATATATATATATGTTACCGGCAAAGTATGAAATGCGGGCATTCTATAGAATGCCTAGGCATTCTATACAATGCCGGACGTTTTTAGGCAAAGTATGAAATAAGAGATTTATTACATACTTTGCCTAGGCATTGTATAGAACGCCTAGGCATTCTATAGAATGCCCAAATCTGTTTAGGCAAAGTATGGAAAAAGGTCTTGATAAGGATATTATATCAATGACTTACATTCCTAAATGTACAAATGTTATTCTGACAAAATGAGATTGCTACTGAAAAAAAATATTGCTAAATTGTGATTTCGCATATACTTGTATTCGAATTCCTTCAGAAGTTCTAAGTCGATAGACACCATCCTATTTCCCACTCATTACAATTGCCAATATATTGGCACTCGGAAACAAAATCAAAGTTTTTACTACAATACCTTTTTTTAAATAATTTTCTGTTTTTTCTGGCAAGGTTCACAAAGGTGGATGTACAAGTTCAATATTATAACATGTAACATTTTTGTATTTGTTTGAAAGTTCTTTCAGAATTCTATCACATCCCCAGAATTCGGAATTTAATTTTGCTCTTGGCAAATTAGAACAAGTTCAGAGCTCAGGTACTTCCCTCTGGGATGAAAACCGGGAGTCAAAATTACCGGCGGCAATCGGTATCGCCTACATGGTGCCACACTAAAAAGGGATAGCAGTCCCTGGGGAATGTATTAGGTCTGAAAATGGTAAAAATAACAATCTGTAGCCCCATTGGGGGAAAAAAGAATCCGTGACGTAATACTGTATAACAGTTCTTCCCAACATTTTTATCTTCGGGACCGGTCAACGTTTGATAATTTTACGGTGGCCCGCTGAGAGTGTGACGTTGATTATTTATATTTAAATTGTTTTGATTTTATAATTTGCAGTAGAACATCGTTTTTTCGAATCAATTGGGACCGTACACCGTTCGGATAACCGAAAGCGATCCATGCAGTATATGAAACCGGACACTATACGAATATTGAAAATCAAACAATTGAAAAATTTACAAATTTTTTGAGCAGTGCAAAGTGCCTCTGAGAATTGTACCGCGTGCCACATGTGACACAGATTGCCGACCCCTGCTGTAGATCGTGACACCTTCTCCAACACTATAGCTTGCTCCTCCATTTTCAGGCAGCACAGGAAAAACCAATTTTTTGTTGAACAAAGTTTAAGTAAAATGGAGCATTTTGACATTTCCGAACAAACAGCAATGTATAACTAACAAATTCTGAGCCTGAGACACATGCTAAAAGTTTTATGTCTTGCGAAATGACAATATTCAAAACGAATCTGAGATGTATTTCATACTTTGCCGGTTTCTCATTAGGCATTCTATAGAATGCCTAGGCAATGTGTGAAATAGGAATCATTTCATACATTGCCTGCTAGATTTAGGCATTGTATAGAATGCCTAGGCATTCTATAGAATGCCCGATTTCATACTTTGCCGGTAACATATATACTAATAAATAATACTTCACAATATATATAGAATGTAATTTTCGTTACTCCTTGTTCATTCAAACACTCGTTGCCATTTTCACGAAACACTTAAGAACTTTTAGTCCTACTAAATAATTTTAAATTGTCAAACCTCGCTTATTTTTACTCGTTAAGCCAATTGAATTTAAAGATGCTTAGTTTTAAAAATACTTAGTTAAAAATTTTTAAACTCAACTTTTATGCAAATGGGCATTAGTGACCCACGAGCTAGTACTAAAAAAATGAACAAAATTTGACCCATGTCTCAAAAAGGTTTGCCATCCCTGTTCTATAAGATGTCTTGGACCATTTTTGATTAAAACTGTGCGCAGTGTTCCATGTGCTAAATATTATGTATCACATTTCCTTCTTCCAAGAGTCGAGAATGTTTTTTTCCCATAAATTAAAATAAACACTTACACCATAGAAATACAGAAAAAGCTTTTAAGATTCCAGTTAACCCCAGAAAAAAAAGTAAGGAGGAACTTCAGCATCTCTGAGTCAATTTTGAGAAAGCAGCTACTTTTGAAGAGGTCGCATGTTGAACTTTCTATCTGTAGATCCCTCTTTACATCCAAAACAGAATATATTCTCTTAGTTCTAGTTAAAAATATACGAAATTTACTCTATGACTTGATCTGAAAGTCCTAGTAATGAAAAACACACATGAATTCCACAAAAATTGTTAAAGTGATTGTGAGAATTCAAATGCTGTGTGCAAAACTATGAAGAACTACTGCAAAAACAAAGTTCCAGTTTCACAAATAGTAGCATTTCATTTCTTATCTAAAGTTGTAATTTCTGTGCACAGTTACCTACCACATACAAATGGTGTGTGCACATACTTGCAATTTTTTAACTAAGTTGAACAAGCGGTTTGATTAATTTAACAATTTGTCTTTGAAACTATAATAAATAGAGTAGGGTTCTGTGTGTTCATTTTCAATTAAAGTATGAAAATCTCGGCGCTAAACTGTATTTTCCTAAGGTGTCTGTTTCTTCTATTTTCCCTTATACAAAAGAAGCCATGAGAGAAATGTATATCTTAAGGTCAAAAATGGCACAAAATACAAATTAAATTATTCGTTCACAGTAATTCATTTATCAATATCAAATGTGTTTTATATTAATAAAACACTTTAAGCAAATAAGCATTTATATTTGACATTTTTAACAATAAATTACAGAGCTAAAAACATAGAATTGTAAGCACAATTTAGTACTTGAAACAATATATGTAATAAAAAATAATTCCCTGTAATAAAATCTATAATTCCAAACATGTGTTTGATTCAATGAATTCTTCAAAAATTAACAAATTTTAATAAAAAGAACAATGAAAATGCTCTTTTAAACATAAAATATCCAAAATTTATCCACTGCAAATAAGTTGTATAGGGTGATTAAATAAGGATTAGAAGGAAAAGGTAATACTATTCAATTTATTAAACCAAAAAATTAGAGCATAAATAAAATTAGCAGAATAAAATATTTCATTAATATAAATTAAAACTTACACAATCATTTGGAGTCTTAAAATACAAGAACATCCTTCCAATTAGAACACACCAACATCGACGTGAGTGGCCATGTTTTACCTTAAAAAAGTTCACAGTACGGTACGAATAAAATTTAAGAGAAATGTTTTACTACTAGATCATTTGTATACATAAGAAAAGAAAATATTTTACTTATTGATCATGAAGAAAACTTTTTTTTGCTTACCTTTATATTTTAATTTTATAAATTTGTATTATACATGGAGTTTAAATTCTTAATTCAATGTATATTTATCGGAAATGAATCAACAAACAGATATTTGATTTCATTTGTCTAGAAATATTTCTAAATCTATTAATCTCTTAACTACAAATTAAAAGTTATGCGATTCGCTCCCCAGTGAAACCATTTTTCACAAATGCGAGCGTTTGCAGTATATTGGGGGGGGGGGAGTAAAAATAAATAAGATAATCCTACTCTGAAATAAGTAAATACTTCACAAACACTGTCAAAATCATTTTATTACATTATTGCAAAGCTTTCAGAATAAATTTACTGATAACAGCACACAGAATTTCGTACTTTGGAAGGACGAATACATACGTTCAGGGCAGTTAACGCCCTGACTGAGCGAGACATATATATACGCCAGCCGTACTAAAGGGGTTAAAGATACAGAAATATCTTGTAGTTTAAATGAAAAATTCGAACAATGTTTGCCTCAAGATCCAAATGCCAAGTATAGGTCTGCAAATGAGTGTGTGAAATATAGCCACTCTAAATCACTTAAAGATGTTGATGGCAAGTATTAAAAGAAAAGTGTAAAAGTAAATTCCAGGCTACTGAGTTTGAAGTGGCAGGTGAAAAGGATAATATTGATTTATGGGATGGGAAATGGAGGGACATGTGTCCTTGTTAATTTTCTTGTGGTAGTCCTCCATGTTTGATCCAAAAATATGACTACTGTTTGGTTAGTTGTCAGAAGTAGTAGTGAAACAGTGTAATTTACACTAATTTAAAACTTGTTTTGTGTTACCTGTAACAACAGCAATACGATAACATGATGTAATCATGGAAAGTGGTTTTCCCTTGTAATGAAAATTCCATTTCAAAGATATCCCTACTCAAGCTTTATACCAGGGACGATTCTAGCGCCAGACAAACCGAACCCTTGCCCGGGGCGGCAAATTCTAAGGGTGGCATTTGGAATTTGTTTAAAAAAATTTGATATATTTTCTGAAATACTACTAGGTGTGAATTTGGTATTTCATTTATTCTATCACGTCCTTATTTTATACTCTGAATGTTTAATGTCAGTTTTCTTTTATGTTGAAACTTATGCGGGATTATGTGTTCAATTGCGAACTTTGATAAGTTTACACATCTTTACTTTCTCCACATCCCGAAATGAGGTCATTACGGACATTCCTTTCACCTATACGACGTTCGGTGTAAGCTATCTAAAAGGGGAGAGGCAAAAAGAGATTTTTTTTGTAGATAGAGAGGCACAGGAAATGTTTTATTTTAGTCTTGAATGTAGTTACTATAAGGTAAATTAAAAATGTATGTAATACCCACCATCAGTAGATTCTTTTTAGAAGAAATTAGCTTGCTGAAATGAACGATTCCTTCTCTTACATTTTATTCGTTTGAATTAACAACAGGTAAAATAATGTCCTTAATTTCGAATTGTTTTATATTTGACTTAAAAGATATAACTTTTTGTTTGGAGAGAGGGCGGCGTTTTCCATTTTTGTCCGGGATGGCAAAACTGCTAGAGCCGGCTCTGCTTATACGAATGAAGTGTCACAGCCTTGAAAAATCGCAAACACAAGACAAAACTAACCTCGGTTTGTTAATCTCATTCATTAGCCTAACTGGGGGAAGGGGGTGAGGAAACTTTTTTATGCAACTAAACTATAAGGAATAAATGTTTATTAACTCTCTCTCAGATCCAAAAAGAACGGAGGTGAAGTGATTTGATAATCCTCCAATGCAGACACTCAGGCATTAACTTTTTAATGCAGTTGATTTCTGGAATTCTTCTACTGTAACTCTGGATATTAACATAGTTGTAATAAGCTTACAAATTAATGGTAAACTGTCATAGCTTTGCCACTATCAAAAACTCACTCATTAGATCTATTCACTTCATATACCCTATTTACTTATCCCAATTTTTTTAAGAAGGTGGCAGTTAAGACATGCAATACCCCTCCGCTAAGATTGGTCTCAAAAGAGAAACTTCATGAAATAGCCAGTTGTACACTTCAATGTATTTAATGTTCATATCATCTTGAAAATTCAAGTCCATTTAACATTTGAAAGAGGATAAATTAAATTCGAATTCTGAGGTCTCACAACACTTAATAAATTTTTAAAAAATGTTATACTCAAATTTGTTCAAGAATTATTTATGCCTAAATTGTGCTGCATAAAATTATTATTTTGAAGAAGGATTTATATTTCATTAATTATATACAAATAATTAAAAATCTATAAATTAATACTTAAAATTTGACTTCATTTCATAGAGTTCCTGCTTATTAATTCAAAACACACACATACACATTTGATGTGATAATCATAATACTGACTAAAAGTTATAATGAATTATAATAACTAAATTTAATGATGAATCATGAAGGTATTTTAGAAGGGGAACTCAAATAAAAAATTCAGAATTTTTTTCATCATAAAAATAAAAAAATAGTAAGAACTGAATAACAAACAAAAGACAACACAGAGTTATAAATATATCAGAAAATACCTTTGTAAGCCAACCTTCAGCTGTTGGTTTATCATCTTTAGTTAAAAGTAATTTTGTTGCATTTCGACGCAAGACGTTTTGGAGAACTATAGAAAGCAATAAGTCACAATATTTTCAGATTATGGAACATTAAAAAGGATATTTATATAGAAAACAGAAATACAGTCTTTGTAAAGTACGTAAACAATTTTCTAAAATTTTTAAAACTTGTAAATTACACTTGGCTTAGAACATAAGAAAAATATTAATGATCAGTATAAATACTATTTTACCTTTTATCCACTCTTCCATCATATTAATTGAGTCAGCTGTGAGATAATAGGTTCTTTTCCCAGTTGAAATCTAATAAAGTGTATTCAATACCAAATAAATTTATAATCAATTTAATCCTTTTTATAAGATATCTTCTTATTTACGACTCATTCAAATAATAAAAATAGAGGTTAAATATAATGAATTAATTATAAATGCTACTAACTTCAAATGTTGCTGCACCCTCAGCACGGTTAACTCGACATACATTATCTAAAATTATTTGTCCTTGAGGCTTTCTGTTGACATCACTCTAAATAAGAATAAAACATTATGTTACATGTAATTGCAATTTTTAACAACTGAGAAAAACTTTGTGTTTGTCTACTTTCAGCTTTTGAGGAGGAAAAAAAAGGACTGAAATTAATATAACCTGTTAAAAAAACAACATAAAAGTGATTCCATTCATTGCAGTTACATTTGGCAAAGGAGTTCCAAATAATAAAAGTACGTAATTCTTTAAAAAAATTTGACTGTATTATTCTTGTTATTATGGCATACTTAATTCATTAAAAAAATGTCCCACTTAAGAGGAAACACTAAACAAGAAATTTTCAGGAAAAAAAAAAGAAAAAAAAATTGAAGAAGTAAAGTAAAATAATACCTGGGATTTGTAATAACTCAGAGTTCCATTTTTCAGAACAAACCATCTTCTTCGCCATGTTTTGAACTTTCCACCAAGTTTTGTTAAATAGCCACTTTTTTCAAGGATTTCCTATTAAATTAGATTGTATGTTTAGTAGGAAACACAAAATAAAGGCCTTGAAATTAAATTATTTTGTTTCACATAAATCAGGAAAAAGTCTAACACATTAACACCAAATAATTCCTCCTGTTAGACAAGTAAATAATAATATAAGTTTCAAAATATCTCTAACAGCAATTTTCAAAAGAGTTACAATTTAACAAATACAATGTAAAACACATCAATTTAACACATTTTAGAGTTTAATATATTAGTTTTTTACTCAACATAAAAAAATTCTACATATCACGAAAAGTTGAAGTAAATCTAACATAAAGTAATATATCTTTGAGTATATGTACCTTTTTCTGGGAATCCTCAGCATAAAACATTCTTCGCATAAAGGTCGGAGTATTTGAAGCACTAGGATGATTATCAGTTGAATTAATACTAATTACATCAACAGAGACGGCATCAGGAGGAACAGCATAATCATCAGATAAAACAGATTCACTAGACATTTCTGAGGGGGAAAAATTAGGAAATTGATATCAAACATCAATACCGCAACGATAATATATCCAAAAAGCAAATAATAATAAGCATATTCAGCTTAATTATTATATGTGCAGGTGTAGAGACAGAGAGAGAGAGTTGACTTTTGATCATATATATCTGAATATAAGAGTTGACAAACTTTTCATGTTAACATATAAGTATAAAAAAAAAAGTACAAAACAATAAAATTATTAAAAAAATAATAATGCAAAAAAAAAAAGATGTCCATAATGAAACAGCATTTAATAAAAGAGTTGCCTACTAACGCACTTCTTTACAAAATGGAGCCCCTATTAACTATAGCAAATGTTTGACATTTAATATTATTCAAATAATACAACTAAAGATAAAAACAAAAGTAGTAAAATCAAGATATTTACTGTTAAAATCTGGCATATAAAGCGCACCTGTATTTTCAAGTTGCCTTTTTTAATTTTTTGGTATATTCGGCGTATAACACGCACCCTTTTTTTGCGAAGAAACTTAAAATGTGCGTATAAAATGCTTTTATGTTTCGTAGGAATTCATTTCAGGTATTATCCAAGGATTTTGAAAATACACTCTATAACAAAAAAAAAAACACGATGCACCAAGGAATTGCCTGATTGTAACGAAATTTCAAATACAAAGACATTTGTGCCGAACATGCAAACTATTAAAATTTGGTGTCCAATGAATGATTAGCGGGAGCTACAGCGTACTCAGTAGGTTTCTATAAGAAACGATTCTCAATCTTATGGTCAAAATTTCTGTTACATTGCAATTTAGGATACCTTTCAACGACTGAAAAAATGCCTCGCCATAGGATTCGAGCTCATTACGAGCAACTGCCAGAGTTTGGAAGAGAGCGTATCATTGGATTGAAAGAGGCAGGTTGGGCAGATCGGAGAATCGCACCTCATATGGGTCGGAGCGAAGCGGAAATTAGAAGATGCTGGCAATAATGGGTGGACAATGGCAGATTTAAGCGTCATGATGATAGCGGTCGATCTAGGGTCACAGCAGATCGGGAGGACAGATTGATTGTCAGACCAGCTGTGACAGCGCCTGATTCATCTTTATTAACCATCAGACGTGCGACGCGCACACGATTGTCTACCATGACCATTCACAGACGGGTGATAGAGCGCAATTTACGCTCGTACGCCATCTGTCACTCACGCCTGCATACTGTCAAGACAGATTATAGTGGTGATTGGCTTGATCAAGACGGAATCATGCTGAATGGAGACGTATAGTGCTTAGCGATAAATCCCGCTTGCAACTGTGTCCTGACGATCATGCCCGCAGATGCCCAGGGCAACGTGCCGGTCCTCCTTTCACTATTGCACGCCACACACGCTCCTAACCAGGTGTTATCGTCTGGGGTGCCATTTATTTTCACAGAAGACCCCTTTGGTCGTCATAGCAGGCATACTTACAGCACAGTGGTATGTCAACGACATTGAGAACTGTTTTGCTAACGTTTCTTTTGCAATACCTATATATATATATATATATATATATATATATATATATAGGCTTTGTTTTTCAGAAGATAAGGCCAGACCACAGCACGTGTTGCTATGAACTGTCTTACAGCTTGTCAAACATTTCCTTGGCCAGCCAGATCTCTCTCCAATCGAGCATGTCTGGGACATGATGGGAAGGCGACTGCATTTACCAGGGAATGTTGATGACCTCGCCCAACAATTGGAGTACATTTGCCAAGAAATACCGCAGACCATGATGGTTCTTTATCACTCTATGCCACGTCGTGTGGCAGCTTGCATCCAGGCCAGCAGTGGGTCAACACCTTATTGAGCTCGTTACTTTGTCCTTTGTAGTCAAAAAGGATATGCGAAAAAGATACTTAAGTGTTTTGGTTTTGAGGAATGCAAACCTGTGGCTACACCCATGTTAAAGGATTGCAGATTGCAAAAGTTTGAAACCAAAAACTCAGATTTTCCATATAGGCAAGCTGTTGGTGCCCTTATGCATCTGATGGTGGATACCAGGCCAGATCTAGCATATATTGTCGGATTTCTTTCGAGATCACTTGAAAACCCATCTACAGAAGATATAGTCACGATAAATAGAGTATTCCACTATATAGCTGCCACAGTTGGATATGGAATAACATACCATGCTACAGAAACAAAGTTATAGTGATTCAGATTTTGTTGGACATATCAAAACAAGTCGATCAACCTCTGGATATGTTATGAAATATACTGGAGGACCTATCTTATGGCGCAGCCAAAGGCAAGCAATTGTTGCCACTTCAACTACTGAAGCTGAGGTTATAGCAGCATCAGAGGCAGCCAAAGAAGTAATTTGGCTCTGCAGACTGATTCAGGGCATAGTGAATTTGAGGGAAATTCCCACATTTCAAGAGGACAGCCGGGCAGCAGTAAAGTTGTCACACAACCCTGAATATCATCGGACAAAGCACATAGAAATAAAACACTTCTTTGTGTATGAGAAAGTCTTAGAGGGAAAATTAAATGTGAAACAAGTGTCAATTGAGAAACAAGTCTCTGACATTTTGACAAAATCCTTGATGAAGTCAAGACTATTGATATTGTGCAGTCAAATGTGACTGCTCTGACAAAATCCAGTTAACAAGGGAAAGTGTTAAAGATAATGACTTTATATTAAATGTTAACATGGTTTTGTTGTTATGCCAATAGATGGCACTTGCATCTCTCACTTGTATTTATAGTTTTTCTTCCTCATGTAAATTCCATTCTAGCTCTAGCCACCTAGTGTGCAGGTTATTTAATTCAGAGACAATAATAATTCTCGTATTCCATAAATAATAAAAACTTAAACAGATCTAACTTAAAAGTTGAACGACTTATTGAATACAACAAACAGTAAATGTCAAAGAATAACCGTCATTAGAAATTTTTAGAATTAGGACCACGATTATGGGATTAACCCCTTAACAATTGATTAATTTTTAGGAAAACAGTCCTAAAAGTGAATATTTTTTTTATTCAAGAAAATTATATATAAAACTAAGTATATGTTCAATATATGTATTCATTTTTAATTTTTGGATTAATTTTTAGCTTGAAAAACGAAATTTAATTTTTAAAGTAAAGCAAACATTTAGGGTTATAATCACTGAATGTTGGCTTTCCAAAAAAGAGGAAACATTTTTAAAAACAAGTGTTTTAAACATTAAATGAATTTTATTACACTTTTGCATATTATAAATAAACATTAGTAATTTTTTAGTGAAATAAGTTTCAAAACACGAGATGCAAAGTCCAAATTCACAAGCTGGACAGTAGTACCGAGTTTCCATTCTGCATCTCTTATTGTTTTCATCTCTTTTGGAACAATTAATTTTGCATTCTCTTGATGGTTGCCACTTCTTATCAGTTGGAGGTAACTTTCTAATAAAATGTCCTTTGATAAAACGGTTGGGGTTATTCTCCAAATTCGGCCGGCCCCTTTTAGCAGTGGTTTCTGATGTGGAATACTTTTCAATAAGTTCATCTACTAAAGATAAACGAATATCAAATGTGATTTTTTGCCTCCTTGTTTTTTATAAATAAGGTACTAGTTCAAAATAGTTTGATCTAACAAATAAAAAAATATTTTCTTATAGTACTTCTTACCTCGTTTTCGAGCAATTCAGTAATCTCTAATATATTGGTCTACAATGTCTACTGTTCCAATATTTTTATTGTAGTCAGTGACAAAAAAGTAATAAAAGTACAATCCGATTTACTTCCTGACTAACTGTATAATGTGTACAATATTAATAAAATATATTTATTTTGTATCAGTTTTTCCCCCAGAATTTTTACCCACGTGTTTTTATGAAGAGCGCAACTGAGTACTTTACCTGAGATTAAAAAACCGTATCGCTAATATATATGTTTGTTGTGTTGACATTTAGTTTAAAAAATAATAATAATTATCGCTAAACGCGTTAAAAATAATCTGGGGATGCCATCTGGTGTATAGATTAAGGAGAAAAAAAAACAGTATTCTGGGCTTAAGAAATAGATTGTTTCAAGCTTTTATGGCAAGTTACTTTTCAACAGTCCAGCCCGGAAATATCACGGGCAGGAGGAATAGAGAGGGAAATTTCACCCCGTGAATTTGACGGGAGCGAGAGGCAAGGGGTTAACACTGATTCAAGGTAACACACATACAAACACAACAAAAATAAAAATCTATCATTTTTATTATTATTCGGGATATAAATCTGTTAGAGTGAACAAAAAATTAAGATTCCATATTTAAAACACATAAAAAATTATTGTATTCATTTAAAATATCCAATCAATTATAAAATGTTAGAAGAAAATTCGTGAAGTAAGTCTGATCCACTTCATTGTAGTTGGTTTTTTCAGCTACAGATTTAAACCAGATTAAATTTTAAAAAACTTATTTGAGCATAATCACACTTCAAACATAATTTTGAGATCACAAACTGAGCCATACATTAACAACAGAAATAAAACTTTTTAAGATTAAGAAAAAATAAAGAGAATAACAGTACTTTTGCTGAATGTTGCAAATTAAAAAGACATTATACATGTAACTTATATATACATACTTATTAAAAATGGATTAAATTGCTATAATTCTAACTATATACTAAACAATATAAAAGAATATAACAAAAAAAAAGACAATACACATCAAAGTAGAATACAGTAAAATGTTGATTATACGAACGTTTATTATCCAAAGCGTCAAATACCCGGAAGAGTTTTTTTTTGTCAACTACACACATGTACTGTATAGGAATAAGTTTTCGAACAGTGCAATGCTCAACAGTTGTTTCGCTTGACGCCAAAATTGACAGGAAAAGCCAAGGTGAGGGATATTTGGGAAATTTCAGTCATGTGATTTGGTAAACATCTGTGCGGAATATTAGGTCAGTTTGTAACAGCCATGGTTTGTGCGAACGCTAGTGCAACACACACTTTGCCATTGCTTGTGATTGGCAAATCTAAGCCTCGCTGCTTCAAAATTATTTCATGCCTTCCTACTGTTTACAAGGCGCAAAAGAGTCCGTGGATGAACTCTGCCCTTTTTTCTGAATGGTACTAGAGACTTCATTTCCAAAGTCAAGAAACTTCGTGAAAGTGAAGGGAAAACAGGCAAAGTTTTACTGATTCTCGATAATGCTCCCTGACACCCAGCGAAAAAACGAAGGTTTACAATGGTACAGCGAAAAAAATAAGTGATTATTTTCCATAATAAAGGTAAAATAGCGGCAATTTTGCACCTATTTTGCTTTTTCTTCAGGCACGTTTCCCGCATGTGCTGGTTTTCTATGTTCGTATAGTGTCCAGTTTCATATACGCATTCGGTTTTCGGTTATCCGAACAATCCCGTATCCAAACAACGGTGTCCGGTCCCAATTGATGCGGATGAAAGACGTTCTATAGTACAACAATCACAAACTCATAATTTCAGGACTAAGAATGCCCGGTTAAACATAATTTCAAGGCAACCAAAATTCTTCTTTATTTGCTTACATAACGGCGCTGAAAATATGCAATTTAAACAAAGTTTTTTAAAAAAGAAAATAAATGTAGGAAATTTAAAAATATTAAGAGAATTATTAAAATTTAAATGCTAACAAAAAAAAAAGTAATACACCAATTTTCCAACAAATATCCAAAAGAATGGCAACTATAGGAGAGCATTTAAGGATAATATTGTTCACAAACATACTTCAAAGAAGGCAGAGAGTATGTTGCACTAAGATAATATAAAAAAACTAAAATTTATACTTATTTTTTTTCAGATTTGTTTTCAAAGAAACCCAAATTAATGAACTATCTAAATTTAAAAAAGGAATACTTAACAAGTTAGTTGATGGTGCCATCTCTCTCTATATAAAGATCAAGTAAAGCAATTATATATAATATAAATTAAGATGCAAATTAAGGTAAACTTATAACAAATCACTGAAATTAAACTTATTACAAATGTACCCAGGGCCGATCCTAGCAGGTGTGCAGCGCGTGCACCGCACGAGGGCGGCCAATACAAGGGGCGGCCGCAGGCCGCCTATAACTCTATAGATCAAGCAAAATTTTTTGCGAATTTCTCAAAATAATTTTTAAAAAAAATCGAATAAATATGTTGAATAGTTGTTGAAAAATCTACATAAGTCAGGATTTCCCGATAGCATAACATAGTTCAAGAAATCTAGAGTTAGTGTAGAGTTCACTAGTCCATTCTCCATTAATGCCTACTCTTTATACATATCCTCCATTTCATAATTAAAATTCGAGGCAGAGCCGGCAATACCGCAATAGATAAAGTATTTTTTTGTTTATCAGTGGAACTAGTGTGGTGCATTGGACCGATGCTTAACAAAGGCATCTCAAGACCTAAGACACGAGTGTGTAAATTCAATATGCATTTAGGCAAGTTAAAAGTTTTCAATTTAATAATAGCTTTACAATTTTGAAAAACAAAATAGTTGAAAGAAGTGATTTTTGTGTCAATGGTTTTACAACGCTTATAAACAATGCCCAATTTCCTTTTTAGTGTATAAATGTTGTACCTCTATTAAAAGGCAGTTTCTTGTTGCTTTACTTGGTATCAAGTTATTTGAGAAAAAATCTTGCAGCTTCTTTTGATCAAATTATTTTTATTGGCAATGCCTGCTAGGAAAACACTTCATCTAGTATTATTAATGTTAGCGAAATTCTTAATTTCATTTTTATGTTGTATGTACTTAATGGTACTTTAGTACTATAGTTAAAAAAATGCGGGTTTTATGCATTTTCTTAAAACCCTAAATGTTACACGACAGCATATAATCAAATAGGCAAATCAAGATATTCACAACATAGCACTAAAAATACATATTAAAACTAATCATGATTTATATATATATATATATATATATATATATATATATGCCCACTTTTATGTATTCTCCATCTCCTAGTTGAAAAATAATTTCATATCACCTGATCCACTTAGCCCGCTACCGTGTTCACTATTTTTCTACGTTAGCAGCAAGGGCTGGGAAAACTGGACCCATGTCCGGGGCGGCATTTGGACCGAATTTAAAAAGTAAATTTTTTTTTTTTTTCAAAAAAATTTGTATGAAAATATTTTCTGAAATATTATTATTCATGCTTTAGAAACCTGGAACACATAATCATTTTATAGACTGAATTGAAATGCCGACCGCTACTAATAAAATTTGTAACTACTACATTTTTTGTAAAAGTGACTATATCTTTTATAAAAAGGACGGTATCACACATTTGTAAAAAAGACTTTATCTTTTGTAAAATTGTACTAGGGGGCGATTTGTTGTAGCAAGTAAATTGGCACCCGGCCTCGGGATACAAGTATAGATACGCTTATCTTAGTATGATTTTCACTGGCTTGATATAAAGGGGAAAACGGTAATTATCTTGTTTTACTTATGGTATTACTACTTTAAGGATGACTCAAATGTGCACAAAACAGAATATTTCTTTTAGAGCAGCGTTCGGCAAATTGCAGTTCTTTAATATTTCATTTTTATGTACAATTAAAAATTACGTCTGCTAAAACGTTATCGTTCACACTTTCTTGTTTATAAATGTGTCTTGGTGGGAAAAATTACTTGCATTTACAAGCACATTTAAATATTTTATTGGCTTACTGATAGAATTTATTGTTAAATATGTATTTGATTTATCTTTTTTGCGATGTCCAGTTATGTATTTGTATTTAGTATTGTGAATTTGGTATTATATGTTAAGTACTTATTTATTTATTTCGTACTGTATACGTTTGATGTCTGTTTTCTTATGTGTTGAACCTTCAATGGTTCAAAGCTGATGTGTATGTTAAATCAGGAAATTTGATACGCTTTCTCTTATTTTCTTATGTCACTCTCTCCCCATCGGGAGTGAGGTCAGAATGGACATTCTTCCCCCACACAACACAGAATGTCCGGTGTCAGCTAACTTAAAGGGGACAGAGGCAATTAGAATTTTTGGAAGATATCTAGCGCAACTGGAGATGTTTTATTTTACTCTTGAGTAAAGTTACTTGACTTGTGATCGTTGCTATCAACAGACTCCTTTTCGAAGAAGACACAAATCCATCTCTTTCATTTAGATCGTATGAAATAGCAACAGGTAATTATGTTTTTAATTTTGAATTATTTTTTTTTTAAGGTATACATTAAAATACACACATTCTGTAGTACCTCCTGTAAGATACACTTTGAAATAGGCTCATTTAATGTTGATATCGTTCTCTTAGAATATGGACCTTATCTATTTACCTCTCATTTAGGGACATTCAATTAAAGTGAAACTAAAAAAATAATTCAAAGATAAGTTAAAAGAAAAATAAATGATTTTTTTGGGGTAAAATTTTAGGATCTCAAAGACAAGAGAGAGAGTAGTAGCTTGTGTTTTTCTTTATATATAAATAAATCAAATAAAGTGTTAGCCTAATAAATCAATGTAACTTAATAAGGGGGGGGGGAGTACAACACTGTATGTTTGACGCTTCTATTTATAGACAAAACAGAATGTATAATAAAGCTATTGTATACCTCATGGACTCGCGTTTTCTTTGGATTTACATAAAAATAAAAACGCGTGCCTAGGCTGACACAATGCTAAGGCTTTCAAAAAGATCCGTACAATAGAGTATTTTCCGTAACTTTCTGTAAATACAAGATTTTACTGCTGATTTCAAACATTTATTCATTAATAGAACTTTTTCAACTAAGAATTTTAACTTTTCATTAAATTCAAAATTAAGAAGAAAAAAAACCTGTGACTAATGTACTTATTTGGACATAATTTATTTAAAGAAAGATATACTGAATTTCTAATTATTTTAATTTGCTTAGCATTAAAGGATAAAATACATAATGTCTGGTCTTGTGGGTTTAAATTTCTGGAATTAAGACATATTGTGTAGGTTCCTTATTTGGAGGTACTATTATATTTTTACCATATTAAGTTAAGTGTTAAAGAATATTTTATTGTATTTACTTTTATGAAAAAGCGGATTATAAAAATAATATATTTAGTTTAATAAAATATCTTTTGGTTTATATACATATATAAATTGCGTAAAAAATAAATTCACGTAAGTGAATAACGATTTTAACTGAAAAGTCCACTGAACTAAAAGAAAACTAGCTTATTTTAATATCAATGGAATTATTTTGTATATGTACCCATAGTTATACTGAAGAGTATATGAATCATAAAATTTTATCTTTGAATGAAATCCAAATAATATTGTTGACGCAACCTTTTTTTCTTAAGAGAGCTTCCACTTTCGGAACTAGACATTGCACAATCTTCATAACTGTTCTCAGTATTAAAAAAAATTTGCTTCATTTGTCTTGTTTATTGTAAATTTTGATTTTTTTCTTCTGAATTTTTCATCATGAATCATTTTTCTGAATCATCAAGTTAAGTCAATATAACAAATGTGTTTTTAGATGGGTTTTTCTCTCTCTCTCTCTTTATACAAAAGAAGTTTAATAATATTATTTTGTAATTATGGTATATTTTTAAAGTAATTGCATTATTGCTGATAGAAATATCTAAAAGGCATTTCTTAAAAATTCTTTCAGAATATTTAAAGTTTGGGAATTAGGTCAATAATAGGTGAGTTATTTAAATGTGTTTCCTTCTTTTTCTCAATAAAAAAATAAATTTAGCACCATTATTTCATTATTATAAATTTATTTTCAAATGAGACTACATGTGTTAAGATTTAAATGTTATTAAAAATATTTCGAAATGACATTCTTTGCAGAAGCTGAATGAGTGAGTGAGTGAATCTTAACGTCCCACTGTTTAGCTACACGAGGGCTATTGGGGACGGTCCGCGTAATTTTGCAGAAGCTGAAAGACGGAATTTTGTTCGAATGAGAAATATAATGTATTTCATATTATTATTTTAAATATTGTTGTCTTTTTGAGTATTTTTATAAGTGTTAATTTTGGTATTTATTATGATTATAAATTTCTAGTGTTATATTAATAAGAAAAAGGAAAGTGTATTTTTTCTGTAGGAGCAGTATAAATAGAACATTATATATTTTATAGATTTAAATTTATATAAATCCCTTCTATCTTCTGTGCGTGCTATGTACAGATGTATATGTGGGAGAATAATTAAAAAATTCAGACTTAATAATTTTAATTTTGAAAAATCTTACGTTTGAATAAATCAAGGTAACGTGATATTGGTTAATTTAAATTTTAAGTTTAATTACGCCACAGCTATAATTTACAGATTTACATTGAAATTAACTTAGTAATTAGATTATGAGAGTCCCAGTTCTGTTATTTTGTGAGGGAGGAGTTTCTGGCGTTCGTCTTTGGTGAAATTTTCAGACCATCTCTTTCTCTCCCCCTGCCCTCTCTAGGCTTCGGGATGACAGCGGTTCCCGTGTCTTTAGCTTCGAATTACATCCGGTTGAGGGCAATATTTTTAAGGGTGCAGGTGTAAATTTCACGTAGGGTGACCATACCCACAAAGAAGCCGAATCACAGCTGTGTTGCGGGAACCTCACAATGCATTTAACATAAATTAAAAGAAAGAGTGTTTCAACGAAAGTAAAATAGTGACTTTTTTATTCTCTGTTTTAAATTTACGATAAGATTTTGGAAAATCTCAAATATATTGAATTTTAATTCAAATGAGTCAATTTTTGATGAATTAAAAAATTTTTGTATGAAAGCAAAGCTCAATTTATCAATTATTTTATACTTTCCCAACTTAATTGATATATATGTTGTTGAAAATTTTAGAATGTCCGAGGAAGGGCGTAAAGAAACTAACAGGTGCCCATTATAAAAGAATAAGACTCGAAAAACAAGCCCATTTTAAAAAACAGGCTGAAAGTTTACTGAATTACTTACAAGACACTAGAAAAAAAGGAAAGCAGGATAGAATCAGATTAAGACTTTCATGATTAGGATGTTGCGGATCAAATAAACAGAATAGATAGTGGCACTGCTGTTGTAGGGTGAGTGAGTGAATATTAACGTCACACTGTTCAGCTACACGAGGGCTTTTGGCGTTGGACCTCGTCATTTTGAAACATGGTTAAGTGACGAGGACGACACCTGAGGTGGCACCTCCTCTCCTAACTATCACACACCAAAGGGAGGACCTTTGAGTTCTCGACAGATTTAACTTGCATCGCTCCTCTACACAGCGAGTTTTTAGTGATACTGGGCTCGAACTCGTGACATGCCAGCCACGATCCGATACCTTGACCACTAGGCTACCGCGGTTACACTGCTGTTGTAGGAACTCCTCCAAAAAAATCCTAAAATCACAATACTCTAACAATGATATTTAGTTCAGATCTAGGAACCTGGCCAGCTATTCAATCAGACGCCAATAGATGTTTTTTTAGTAAAAGAAGGACCCTCTATAAGCCATTGACAAAGTATAATTTTTCTTATGACGACGCCGGTCGAACATTTAGCTCATATTGTTATACTAAAATTTTCCAAAACGGTGAAAAGGTTATGCTTAAATTGTTAATCCATTACAAAAAAACTGTGCATATTGTTTTTGAAGCAAACTTTTTGTCCGTGTTATTAGTTCTCTTTCCATGGAATATTTTAAAAGTTGGAAACATCACGCAGATATTTTAAAAGAACACGAAACATCAAAAAACTATAATCAAAACCAGAAGTCTTAGATTGAATTCAGTCAGCGATTACAATGCTCTAAAACAATTGACAGTGACTCGAAAAGACTTACTATTGCGATTATTGGTGTGATTTGCATCTACGTATTGTAGCAACGTTAAAGGTACTGGCTCAAAATTGTTTAGCCCTTCGGGGTAAGTGTAACAAATTAAATTTGTCACACTTACATATTGCAAATTTGAACAAATTTAATTCCAATATATAATGGTAATGCTTTACAAATAATTCAATTACTTGCTAAATTTGATCCAGTAATAGAGGAGCATCCTCGAAGAGTGCTAAAAAGGGAAGAAGCTAAATACACTATCTAGGGAAAAATACTCAGAACGAAATAATTTCTCTTCTACATGAGAATTTTAAACTACATATTGTTCATAAAAATGAACAAGCCAAATGTTATTAGATAATTTTATATTGCGCCTCTGGTTTTAGTAAGATCGAACAAATGACATTTCTGGTAAGATATGTATGTAGTGAGAAATCTTATCTTAATGAAGTTACCGTTAGAATAAAAGAATTTTTTAGGTTTCCTTCCAGTTAAAAGATTGATTGGAAAAGAACTTTCAGATTTAACAGCTGAGAAACTTCAAAAATTAGGGCTAAATTTGCTAGATATGCGGAGGGCAGGCCTAGGATAACGGAGCCAATATAAATCAGGGGTTCAATCCACAATCTTCTTGTCATGTAGTAGCCACTCTTTAAATTTGATCGTTAATGACATGGCAAAAGCATCCTTAGAAGCCTGCACTATCTCGACAAAGTTAAAGGTATGCGGCATCGGCTTTTTTTCTGCAACTTGACCAGTATATATATAAGGAAAAATACAAAAAACCATTCTTATTTCAATATGTTCATTCAATTTTGATTTAACATACACTAATATTGGTGGTAACACGATCAAGATAAGTGTAAGTAGTTATTAAGTTTTAGTAAAAGATGCTGCCGTTGATTTTTGTTTAAATCAGAACTGTAGTGTATTATCTGTGATAAGTACAAAACTGTTATTTTATTCTTTTGATCCTTTGATATAATGTTCACTAACTCCTGTCCCCGGTTTCTGTTTCACATTTTAGAGGATAATGCCTTCTATAAAAGCTCTTTATTAATTTTATGACTGAATGAAATGTTTCACAGGGTGTTTCCTAAAAGAGTAGAAAAAATTTGGGCATATTGTCAAGCTAATTTAAAAAAGAAAACTCACATATAAGCATATGTCCTGATGATTTGTTTCGGAAATAAGTACGAAATGTTTAAAAATTGAAACTTTAAATTAAATTTTTTAAAATAGGATTTTCTTACAAAATTAGGTAACTAAACAGGGGTTTTTATTTTTACGAAGACCTTGAAGAGTGCTACAAATAATTTATTTTATGTAATTTGTTAACAGGAATGGGTATTTTTTAATGAATAATCCATATTCTTACACTCAATAATTAAAAGTCTTGAAACATTTAAATTTTTATGTTCAACTTTAATTTGGCATGATTTATTATCAAGAATTGATGTATTGAGTAAAATGCTTCAAAATCCTAAATTAAACATCGCGGAATGCATACAAGGCTTAGATAATCTTAAAAAATATTTAATTTTCCAAAGATCTGACGATAATTTAAAAATATTTGTTGATTCAGCAGCAACACTTGCTACAGATTTAGGTATTTATCCCAAATTTCCCATCTCAAAGCTAAAGTAAAGGTGCGTTTATTTGATTACGCGAGGCCTGTAATGAGCCAGTTTTAAATCCCTTTCAGCAATTCAAGACTAATTTCTATTTTGCAATTCTTGATCACACGATCTCTTCAGTAAATGAAAGATTTACCTTTTTATCTGAGTGTAATTCAATATTTTGCTTCCTGTATGAGTTTCACAACATTTCTAATGATGATCTCATGAAAGCCTGTATGGATTTAGATATTAAGTTACAAGTACAGGAAGAAGTAAGTATTGTGAAAGATATATAGATGGCATACAGCTCTATCATGAAATAACTTCATTCAACGATATTTTTCCTGGTAAAAAACAGCCAACTGAGATATTAGAAATTATAGTGAAAAATTATCTTTGTTTTCCAAATTTTGCTCAAGCAATAAGAATTTTTTTAACTTTACCTGTTTCTGTAGCTTCAGGTGAAAGAAGTTTAAGTAAATTAAAATCATTAAAAATTACTTGAGAAATAGTATGACACGAAAAAGGCTTTCAGATTTGGCCATAATCTCAATTGAATCAGAAATCTCTGCAAAAATTTATTTAACCGAAACTATTAACAAATTTGCTTCTCAGAAAGCCAGAAAAGTTATTTTATAGTTACAGTAATATCCAACGTATAATGCGCCCATATACTTTCTAGCTGCAATTGTTAGTTTTTAGGTATATTCACCGCGTATAACACGCACACCTTTTTTGCGAAGAAACCTGAACCGCACGTGCGCAATTCTCTTATATGTTTTAAAGTCCTTTATTCAAGGTATTATTCCAAGCTTTAGTAAAAAATGGTGTACTTTTAGAATTACAACCCTTTAAGTTCATAAGGAATGTTATTTCTTTCACAGAAACAGTATTTCGATAGATGTAAAAGTCTGATTTTTTCTATGCTCATCTTTTTGTATTTTTAAAGCTCTCATTTTTATACCCAGCGTACAACGCGCACCCGTACATTTCCATCTTATTTTTTGTGTTAAAAAAGTGTGCGTTATACACTGGATTTTACAGTATAATTTATTACTTAGTCTTTGTAGAAGGACTGACACACGAGATTTATGCCTTAGCATTTATTTTTATTAGATCGTATTTTCTGAGTAAATTCTGTTGTTTTGCAATTATAATTATAAATGTTTTTATTTTAAAGGTAATATTTTTGTTAGTTTATTATTTTGATAAAGTATATTATGTCGCTATTATAACTCATTACCTCGCCAAAAAATAAAGTTTTGCACTTCTTTATTTGAGTTATTATTATTTTTTTATTCTTATATAAGTAGATGAGTTTTTAACGTCAACATTAAGTATTAGTCAAAATATATGAAAATTTCTCTAGGGGGGCGGCACATTAGGTGTTTGCACGAGGGCGGTCGATACCCTAGGATCGGCCCTGAATGTATCTATTAAGAAAATTCTTTCCCTGCCTCTCACACACCAGAATAATTAGAAGGAAATTCAATATGTTGACATGTACGAAGAAGGATAAAAAACAAAATTCAGAAATATCATTAGGAGAATTTTAATCTACATAGAAACCCACCTCTATTAGTAATTTTCATAGGAGAAGCTGTAAAACTGTGGCATTTCGATTGAACAGAAGTCGAAGTATAAGGAGATGGAGGAGGATTAGAAGATACTCTTTGATTAATTAATGATTTTTTCTCAACAGGACTAATATCTTGAGCACCGGCACCAAGGGATGCAGAAGATTCTGTGTCACCACTTGTTGTCTGAGAAGATGTTGTAGTCATGGTTACTCTAGTGTCTTCATTATCTGATGAGTCAGATGAATCCCCAGTAAAGGGAACAGATCTGATTTGTGATGCCCTCTAGAAATAAGAAATATTTAATAGAATTTATGATTAAATACTTGACGAATGAAGAATAAAAAAATCAAGTATCATACTGCACAACATATTAAGAAATAAGTTAGCACAAAAAAATGTATACTTTTAAATTCATAAACAGCTGCATCAATTTAGATTTAGTATCAGACACTTTTTCCTAAAAACACCAAATGAATAAAAAAAATAAATAAGGAATAGGAATAATAGAAGACTCATGACTAAACTTCAGCAGAACATAATTAAGGACATGTTTTAAATACAAAAAAAAATAAATAAGGAATAGGAATAATAGAAGACTCATGACTAAACTTCAGCAGAACATAATTAAGGACATGTTTTAAATACAGATTTAAAAAAAAAAAAACACAGCAATAGTCTTTAAAAAAATAACACCTCTAAACAGTATATTATTTATAACAACTCTAAAAACATAGAAAAAAATTGATTTGGTTATAAAAAACAATTATGATTAAATACACAATACAAAAAAGTTACTCATAAAACATCAAAGATTTCCTGCAATTCCACAAACAGGCCAGGAAATATTTAGTTTGAAATTACAATCACGTAAATAAAGAGGTAAGGGCAGTGGTGTAACATACACCCCCGCATTGTGGGGAGGGGGAAGGATTCTAGGGGCCCAAAACCTGACTTTGCAGGGGGACCTAATATTCTGCGTTATGCCACTAGTTGAAGGACTGTATATAACTTAACAATATTGAATTAAAAATGAAGTCAATCAATTAAATTATCACGTTTAGTTAAAAAAAAAAAAAGGGAAAATAGGATGAAACATATGTGTGGAAATAATTTAGTACATGACCCTCAACAGTTTTTTCTGATACCTATGGAGCTAAAATTAGGATTGGAATGAAATTTGACACATTAGTTACACAGGCTAAGCCCCTGTAAAACGGTTGGATTTCAGAATGGAAGATTCTTGTTTTAGAAATTAACTAACACTGTACTTTAATCCTATGTAAGCCCTTAACAGTGATACTAATTTCATCCAGAAGTATTGAAAATTATGAAAGCATAACAAAATACAGACTTCCAAATTCAAAAGCAGATATATCAATTTCGATTTTATATCAGATACTTTTCATAAAAACCGAATGAAAAAAAATTAAGGGACGAGAATAATAGAAGTGTAATGACTAAGTCTAAGAAGTCTGTTGTCCCATTTTTATCCGTGAAGCCTACAATGGATATAATTATTTTAATTTCACAGTCTAATGTATTTTTATATTTCAATATCAATAATTTAAGATTTGTAAATCTACATAAAAGGAAAAAAAATGTCAATTGTTTAATAAAAAGTATGGTATACAGATTTCTATTTCACAAATAAGTAAAACCGAACTAGTAAATGCAACATGAAATATTAATGAAAAGTTCTTTTCATGATTTGACAAGAAATTTGTCGTCCCATTTACAGATTTATTTAATCTTAACAAAAATGCACATTAAATTTGAATGAATTTGTTTGAAATCATTATCATCAGTAATGCATGCTCTTGGAAAGTTGCAATATTTATATCCAGTAAATAAATACAGAAATACCTCGACTGATGCTATCCTGACTTACGTGATTTTCAAATGTCCGATCCGACTCCCCCCCCCCATCATTAAAACTATGGCGGAATCATTGCCAGCGCCTAATGAAATTGGTAATTTGGTTGAGAAAGTTGTCCATCTTGCCAGGCAAATAAATTAAGTGGAGAGTTATGACGTTTAAGAACTGCTGGATTTCCACTATCAGGAGCTGACAATTGATGAATTTGAGTCTGTAGACACAGTTCAATCAGAAGATCGAATGACGGTAGGCAATTTGAGAGTCTCAGTTTAATTAAAAAAGGGATACAAATTATAGAAAATAAACACACCAACGAAGAGTGTATTTTTACAATGAAATAAGGAATAAAAACATTATCAGCATGCTATGAGGAAGTTTTGGGACAGGGAAAAAATCTTTGAGCCGGCGAGTGAGTGAATATATACAGGACCGCCGCGTGGGTAATAGGCGCCCTTGTTCAAGTTGAAATTCGGCGCCCCTTTATGAGGTTCTGTTACACTCTTATAAAATGCTACAAATTATATGTAAAATACTCTTTTATAGTATTCAAAATTTGACTTTTGAACTGAAAAGCTTTAAAATTATAATATTAAAACACGTTTGTCTTGTTTTGTTTGTTTGTTATTTTATAAATTTTAAAAACAAAACAAAGCAAAAATGATGTAAAATGTTTAAAGTAAAATATAAAAATTAGAAAATATATTCAAATATTGATTCTCCTAGCTTTAGCAGCTACAAATGCTCGTATCAATTCCTTTATATTTAATTTATCCAAAATTTCGCTCTCTGTGGATATAATTGACAGGTCCGATAATCTATCCTGCGCCATAGTAGGTAGCATGTAGTTTTTTTATAATTTTAAGTTTTGAAAAACTTCGTTCTCCAGTAGCCACCGAAATTGGCAGGGTTAAAGAAATCCGTAAAGCTATCGCAATATTCGAAAATGTATCGATAAGATTGTTTTCATAAATATAATTTAAAGCATCAATAGGTGACATATCCTCTTTGGCAAAACATCAGGTACTAAATTTTAACTGTTATCTAATAAATGTTTAAAATTAACATGTATTTTTTAGTTTTTCACACACAACGCTTCACTACAGATAGAAAAGTAAATATGTTTTTAAAATAGCAGCGAGCTACCACAGTATACCTACAGTCCAAAACACATTTGAAGTTCATGAATTTGCAAAAAATCAATATTAAGTAAGCAAGGGCCCAGATCGAAAAACATGACAAGTTCGAGATCCTCCGTTCTAATATATGGTGCTGACGCGTACTGTTTTTTATTTCATAACTCAATACAAATACTCATACTAATTTAATCTGCAGAAAATATATATTGTTACAGGTACTCAGTTATTCTCTTCTATAAACTTGCAAATTTTCTGCCTGTAAATTAATGTATACATGGAAATTTTTAATAATTACAAAACAACCTGATTTTACTGTGAATATTTTAAAAAACTTTTTTTCTGATTGCAATTTATTAAAATTCCCGTCAGTTTGATTGTTAGAGGAATATCTAAAATTTTAATTTTACAATTTCTTTGTCATTTGGTTGAATTGTTTGACAATGTTTGTAGGTTTATGCATAAAAAATTTACAAATGTAATGAAAATTTATGCAATAATACTTTTGTAAGAATATATTTTGATCTTTGTATGTTTGAAAAGTTACATCGTATACATACCTTACAAAAGATAGTATCATTTTTTAAGAACTGTTATTATATTCAATTCTTTTTTTTAAAAAAAATAATATTGTGCAGATATAATGCTTGACATGAATTTTTTTTCGTAAAAGTTATTGTACATTACGTACTGTTCCATAACGTACATAAAGTACATTAACAATTTTTTGTAGTTTTTTCACTTTTTGTTTTACATTGGCTTATGTTTAAGATATTAAGATTGTATAATGTTCGAAGAACTGTTGTATATCAGTTGAATTTTTTTCCAATGATACTCTACAGATATGAAAAAGTAAGATATCGTGTACATAAAATAAAAAATTCTCAAAAATGAAGAAAAAACTTTTCTTTTCTTCTTTTTGTGATCTGAAGTAAATTTCAAATGCTTTATGACATGAGTAGGGTATTCCAGAGTAATATATTTCTCAAAAAGTAAGAATAATTTTAACACAAATGTGTGTATTTTAGTAACCAAATGTTCAGTGAATAATCTGGTTACGATAAATTTGAATCTTAAAATCTTTGTATGATAAGACATAAACAGTATTATATTCACAGAATATGATGAATTGTGCAAATATAAATCACATCACAAACGTTGTACAAAAAGGTAAATGAAATTTTCAACAAAGAATAATTCTACAAAATTAAGGCAAAAAATTTTATATTAATCAGCTTTTCTGGCATTTACACATGTTGTAAACATTAATTTACAAACAAGTTTTGTTTCCTTGTTTATTTTATGAAAGCAAATCTTTCTGTTTCTGAAAGCTAGTTTTTTTGTAGTATCATTTGAGTCAAGAATATTTTACTGCATTTGTTTTCATTATTTTTTATAAAGAAAAATTCAGGGAATTTATAAAATAAAGTGAATTTTAGACCGGGGATCAGTATACTTTCAAGAAAGAACTAGTTGTTAGTGAAACAAAATATCGAAAGTATCAGACACCTACTTGATATGAGCTTCCGGCGAAAAGGTCCCCCCATCCCAGCAACAGTCGCGTTAAGACTGTCGTGCTCCAATTAATATTTTTCATATTATTTAAATAAAGTTTTACACACAAGCATAACATTTTCCATTCCTTCAAAAATGAAGAAATATTGTAGATATTATTTATTTATTTTTATTTCTATCTATATAGCTCAATGCAAGATCGATCAGTGTCAAAATATCAATGCTAGGAATTAAACTTTGAAGTTTAGTGGAAGAAAACTTCAATACCAGATCTACCTTTAGTACTTTTTGAAATTTCATATGTTTACACTAATAATTAAACTTTATAAAACTGTTCTTGCATAGAAAATGTTTTTGGAAGATGTATTCAAGCAAAGAAAACAAATATTGATGCATATTAATCAACATAAAAGTACTATAAAAGTCCATTGAAATATATATATAAATATAGACGAAAATCTTAAAATTAGCTTATGTAACACGGAAAATTTACAAAATAAAATTTTTTTTAATTAGATTTCATTAAGCTGGACATTATTTTCACTGCCTCCTTTGTAAAGGAAAGCAAATAATAAATGTATGTTTTGATTTTATTTTAATATGATAAAAATGTTTGTACATTTTTTTAAGTCTCAAGGGAAAATCTATACAAATAAATAAAATTGAAGTGTCTGTTTGTAATTTCAAATTAGCAGTTTGTTACTAAATGCATTTAAAGGTATTTACGGTACTTATATCAAAAAATCAATTTTTAAAAATTTTGTCTGTCTGTCTGTCTGTTTGTTCCGGCTAATCTCGGAAACGGCTGGTGCGATTTTAAAAATTCTTTCACTGATGGAAAGCTACATTAACGGGGAGTAACATAGGCTATATTTTATTCCTGTATTCTCACGGGAACGGAAACTATACGGGTGAACGTGAAACTGAATGCCAAGATGAACGCCAAGCTGAGCTAATGAAGTCGTTGTTTTGGTTACTGGCGACCCATGCTCTTCATGAGACATAATAAATTTACGCGCACATGATAATACGCTGACACGTGCCATAATTTTTTTTATGATAGTTATCTCACTGTTCAGTTAAGTAGAGCATCGGCTGTTTCGGATGCACTTTTAAAAATAATAAATCAAGGCTTCATAAGCAAAAAGCAATGCAAGAAACAAAAAATTGTTAAGTTTTACGGTTAGTTTTAATCCTTTTTTTTTTTTTATTTACATTTTTAGTCACATTTAAACAATAGTTATTATAATCCCAATCTATATCTATACAAATAAATAAAATTGAAGTGTCTGTTTGTAATTTGAAATTAGCAGCAATTGTTTGCCGGGGCGGGGGTTTAAGGGGCGTTAGAAATTCCGATTTTTAAGTTATTAGACGTACAGTCTTGAAACTTAGTAAGTAGATTCCTCTCATAGGGTAGAGATACGCTACAAAATGGGTTTCGTGAAAATTGCCCTCAAGTGGCGTTGCGGGACTTAAGGGGCGTTATAGATAATTAATTCCATTTTTAAACTATTAGACGCACAGTCTTTATATTTGATAAGTAGATTTCTTTTATAGAGTAGAGATCAACTATAAGAAGGTTTTGTGAAAACAGACATCTAAATGGCGTTGCAGGGGATATAGTGGCGTACTAGATAAATATTTTCGTTTTTAAACTACTTCACCTCCCTGCTTGAAAATTGGTAGGAATGTTTCTTTCATGGAGTAAATATCCGCTACAAAACAGGTTTGGGAAAAATTGACACCCAAGGGGTGTTGCGGGGTGTTAAGGGCAGATATAAATAATTATTTCTATTTTTAAACTATTAGACGCACAGTTTAAAATTTGGTCAGCAGATTCCTCTCATAGGATAGAGATACACTACAAAATGTGTTTTGTGAAAATCGACCCCTAGGCCGCGTTACGGGGGTTCAAGGGGCGTTATTGATAATTTTTTTTTTTTGCCTTTTTAATTTATTGGACGCACAGTCTTCAAATTTTGCTAAGCAGATTAATTTCATAGTGTGCAATTCCCCTAAAAAATTGGTTTTGTGAAAACAGACCCAGAAGTGGCGTTGCGGGAACACAAGTGGCGTTATAGATAATTATCCCCATTTTTAAACTATTAGACGTACAGTCTTGAAATTTGATAAGCAGATTCCTTTCGTAAAGTAGAGAACCGCTACAAAATGGGTTTCGCGAATATGAACTACTAAGTTTAATTTCGGGAGATTAAGAGGCGTAATTGATAAATATTTCCATTTTAAACTATTTGATTATCCTGCTTGAAAATTGGTAGGCATGTTCCTTTCATGGAATAGAGTTCCTCTAACAAAGAGTAAAACGAAAATTGACCCCCAAGGAGGGTTGCGAGGGGTCAAGAGGAGTTACAGAAAAAAATTCCTGTTTTTAATTGTTAGACCCATATACTTGAAATTTGTTAAGCATGTTTCTTTTGTTGAATAGGGATCCACTAAGAATGTATTTTAAGCAAATCAAGTTCTGGGGGGGGTGCAGGGGGTTACTGGGACGTATTGACGAAAAAAATTACTTTTTTCGATCTACAAGGACTATAATAATGAAATTTGGATTCCATTTTTCTTTTGTTGAGTTGAAATCCGCTAAGAGCGGTTATTTTGGAAAACGGCTCTCAACGGGATTACGGGGATATTGATAGTAAAACTTTTGGTTTTTTTTCCTGTTAGATTTAGACTTGAAATTTGGCTTGCATGTTCAATTTACGGAGTAGAGATCCACCGAAAATTGGTTTTGCGGGAATCCACTTGGTTTTTGGGTTACGAAAGAGCAAGCATCATTCTATGCTTCAATTTTAGAGATTTTTAGAAAACACAAATTAGATGAGTTCTGCCCCCTTTTTTTTTATCAACAGGCGACAGTTACAGGTATAAGAATATTTTTCAATACAATCGAATTCTTAATGCAGGACTTAGATATCAATAATTTATACATATATATAAGCAGTAAAAATTTATAAAACATCATGAAATTCCCAGCGAAGCGGGCGGGTAACAGCTAGTACTAAATAAATCAAAAGTAAAGTCATAATTACCGTTTGCAGTTTTAAAGGAATGAAGTAAAATTGAAGAAATTACTGATTTAAAATTGCGTCAACTCTCTCTTATAAAAAAAAAGTGATTTCCTGAAGGCAGTGGCGTAGCGAGGTATTTAAAGGCCCCGGAGCAAAAAAAAAAACAAAAAACAGGAGGACTCTATCTTGGTTGAATTCCATCAAGTAAAAAAGTAAAAATATAGAAATATTAAAATATATAAAAAGCTACAATGTTTACTTACTGTCTTCTCTTTCTTGGCGTTGTTTGCGCTTAAACGCACCGCACTTGGTTTCTTTCTTTCTTTTTTTTTTAAATCTATAATTTTAGTTTTATAATTTATCTAATACGATTTGTATATGCTCGAGTATTTACTGACGTTAAAAGGAAGCAGAAACGTAATGCTACGCTATAAAACGTCGTTGGAGAATTCCTAGCTATTAATTTATTCGGGAGGATCGAACTCACATCCAACAGAGGGCTTAGAGGTACAAAATGGTCCTCCGAGATAGACAGGAAATGATACAAAAATATGCATGAACAAGAAAATTTAATACAATATTATTATAATTGTTTTTTTTTTAAAAAAAACATATCTGCAAAAGAGCAGAGGAGGGGGGGGGGACAAAATTACATTAGTAAAATTACATTATCATAGGAGAAGATTGCAAAACATTGAAACAGGAAACTAGCTTATTATGAATATTGTTATTAAAAATAGAATGTAACTAAGAAGGAATTGCTTCTTGTGTAGGTTTTTTAAGATGAAAAATAAGTATGGTAAGACTTTTCATGGAACTTGAAGTTTATTTTCAAATAAAAGTCTATATAAAAAATGAAAATATTGAAAATAACAAGAACTTTTCAATAAGTAAAGTTCGCAACACTGAACAAACAACGAAAAGAATATTTAGGTGAAATTCCTACAAATTCGAAATTACTTTCAACTGAATTGCGACGATTACAATTATATGTTGCAACCTTTTATATTTATTTCTTAAATTTGGAAGAATCACAAATTCGGCTGCCCTTGTGTATAGATATCCTGCTTAGAATCTGAAGGAATTCATGGTACCAAAAAGAGTTTTGTAGATCGCGATAAAGCAGTGCCTCTCAAACTTTCAATATTTGCGACCCAATTTTCAGTCATAATTTTCATCGCGCCCCACTTCTTACAATAACAATGTACTGAATGCAATTATAATGTACTTTGATGGTAAAACTACGATGCAATACGACTTTAATTATAAACGCATTAATTAGATAAATATTAAGTTTTGTATATAAATTTTGTACATGACAAGCCCAAGATCAGTTTGAATGTGTATTTCATTTTTTATTATATAAGAGTATATTTTGCTTTGTAATTATTTTAAATTGCAAATTATTTTATTAAATTGATAATTATTTTGAATATTTTATTTTCGATTTTTCGTAATATGCTCGCGCTCACCCCCCCCTCAAGTAGGGTTATCACGCCCTCCTTTGGAGGCGCGCCCCACAGTTCGAGAAACGCTGCGATAAAGATTTTATTTCCAGATTTGAGAACAGTTTAATAACAGGTATACATGACACAAAATCTGTTTTGGGGAAGAAAAGCTAAGCGATTTTCATAATAATCTGGCCAATAGTGAAACGAAGAATTGATAATTTAGATATAAAAACGAAAGAGAATAATTGGCTTTTTAATAAACATTGGCGGTTGCACGTTCTCTGTAATTTAATTTTTTTCTCTTTTTTTCACCCTCCACAATTTTTTGTGCCCCCAAATCTTTTGCGCCCTAGGCATATGCCTAGGGCGCAACGGTCATCACATAATAATACAGTATTATCACTTTTGCCAATTGACATGCAGTTTGAAATTAACTGTTTTTCGGAGGGAATGTACGGGAATAATATTTGATGACATTAAAACTATCCGGTTCATGGTCTTATTAAGACGGAGTCGAGAACGAAATGAGGCCCCCACTGAGAGTGAGGTCCTGGGCCCAGGTCTAGTTGGCCCATGCCTTGAGACGTCCCTAACTACAATACAATACGATTTTAATTATAAACCGCACTATTTATCAAGATAAATATTTTGTATATGACAAGACCAGGGGAGTCACTAGTAATTAATAAACTTGTTTTTAATTGAATATTGATAACTTAATTATCAAATACTTTGTACAGTACTGATACATTCATAAGTGTTGAGTATTATATGAATGGGAATTAGTATTTTATTTTTTATTACATAAGAATGTATTTAGTTTGTAATTATTTTAAATTGTAAATTCTTTTATCAAATGGATAATTATTTTAAATCTTTTGTTTTCGATTTTTCGCTATAGGTTTGCGCCCCCAAATAGGGTTATCACGCCCTCCTGGAGAGCGCGTCCCACAGTTTGAGAAACGCTACGATAAAGATTTTATTTCGAGTTTTGAGAACTATTTAATAACAATATACCTGAAGCAAAATATGATTTGGAGAAGAAAAACCAAGCGATTTACAATAATTTTAAAAATGTATATATATTATCATTGCAAACAAAACAACGACGTTGAGCCCCAACATCTTCTCACCATATAATGAATCAAAATTTATGCCGATACAAATCATTCCCAATTCCTGTTGTTACATCTTACAAATTCTTAGATTTTGAACACGTTCCTTATAATAGCATGAACTCCACACGGAACGTGTTTTTATTGTGCATATCGGAAATCAAATTTTGTTTTACACAAACGAAAACAATCCGCAGAAACGAAAACAAAATTAAATTGAATTAAAATATAAAATTTTAAAAATAAAATCTTATTTTATTACTGAGAAAATATAAAACATGCAAAATTGTAAGTTTTTTATTAACAACTTTTATGTAAGTAACATTAAATTAAAAAACTTTAAGTACTATAAATTTTGGCGCCCCTTGCCCCAGGCGCCCTTGTGCGGTGAACAATTTTGCCACCCCCACGCGGCGGCCCTGAATATATACGTTGCACTGTTCAGCAACTCGAGGGTTTTTGGCGACAGACCTCGTAATTTTGAACCATGGTCAAGTGTCGAGGACGACACCTGAGCTGACACCCTATCCTAACTACCAAACCGCACCAACAGTTGGACATTTGAACTCTAAACAGATTGAAAGTACACCAGGCCCCTACACGGCAGGTCTTCAGCGGTATTAATCTTTGAGCCGGCAGACTACTTAGGTTTTATGAAATCTTCTACATCAAAATAACCTTGGTTTTCGATTTTATATTTGTGTTATCTAAGATTTCCTTAAACGTTTATTTCAAAATTACTATTTTTTTCGTCTCCGTCACCAACTAAAAAATAATAAATCCCAAAAGCTCTTATCTTTTTTAAAATTTCACAGCAGAATTAAATAATAAAAAAAAGTAAAAAACCATTTTTAATATTTCTAAAACTCAAAGGTGATAAAAATAAATTAATAACTCTAAATTAAAAAAAAAGGAAAATTAAAGCAAAATATTTACAATCAATAGATTTTTAATTTAGAAAATTCAAAACAAAGATAACATATAACAGTGCTGCTTCATAAATGAAATGAAATAAGCTAATAAAAAGAAAACTTACCCCTTTTACAGTAGCATATACAGGAATACTTAGTTCAGTAAAGGCCGCATTAGAATTATTAGCCTCATTCGAAGTTTTACTTTCATTATTATTGGACGAATCTATTAAAAGAGAAAAAGAAAAACCTTTTAAACGAAGATATTCTTTTGTGTATAACATTCTACGATTTTGGGAAATAAATTTATAAAAACTTTATGATGTATATAATTTACACTTTTTTTGTTGTTGCAAATTTATACACATTTAATTGAATCTCAATACATAATATAGTCTAGAAATTTTCAGAAAACTTTATAAATAATTTTAAGCAAAATTTATTTTAAACCTTTCAACGTAAAGAGTAATATTTGACACAATTGTTTCCACTTCAGTACAAGACTAAACTATATTCAGTGGCGCAACAGCCGATGAGGGTCGAGGCGTATTGTGCCCATCTCAGTTTTTGTGACCTTGGGTGCTGCGGTGCATATGCAGTTGTCCTGGTCAACTGGTAAGTATTGACGCAAAATCCCTAGTGCTTAGTTCCCAAGCAAGCTTAGTACACACTTATCGACCTACTGAGGGATGAAAGGCCGAGTCGACCTAGCCCAACCCTGGGATTTGAACATAGTACCTGTGGCATGAAAGAGCGATATACTATCACTCAGTCACTAGGCTTAACACTTGTGTGTGTGTGTGTGTGTGAGTACAAATATCAATTAAAATACTTAAAAAAATGTTAACTATAAAAAAATTCAATTCTTTAAACTTTGAAAAATAATTTCTATAATCAATTTTACTAAAATTTTGTATTTTTGAAAATAAATTGAAAAATGTTTAATGAATAAAAAGATTTACTTTCATTGCCTTTTTCAGACTACCTATGAATTAAAAAGTTTAATCACTTCTTTACAATAAGATATTAAAATAATCAACAACATACTTTCGAAAAAAAGTAATACTTAATTTTAGATAAAGTAATTTTGCTGATAAAGTGCATTGCATTTCATAATGATGTAAGTCAAATTCTTTAATAAAGAAAATATCATTAAGATAAATAAATAATAAAATAATCAACAGCCTTCTTTTTTGGAAAAACTGAATAATATTAAAAATCACAAAATAATTTGCAATGATCATACCATTCACAGGAATTTCAATAACTTCAGAAGAAGACATATTTATTCCATTTACTGCTACATCATAAATTCTTGATTCCTTAACAGGTGAAAAAAAATTACTTATGTAACATCTAATCAAAGCTTTTTATAACAGACATTAAAACAGACAGGAAAAATAGTTTTTTTAGTAATCTTAAATGAGGAAAAATTTAAATAGATTTATAAGACTTTTAGTTTTCCGAGAAGGAACAAATAATCTTTTATATGCATTAGTAATATATACAAAAAATTTCTCTTTGAGAAATATAATATATCTTTTTACAAAAAATAATTTAATGAAAAGATTTCACCGGAAATTTTTATACATACAGTAAATGAAAGCGTTTAAGAACATTTTTAAAGAATATTTCAGATTAGTTTTAACCTCTTGTAGTTTTAATTGTTTGAATAAATTGTAAAGAGAGTTTGAAATGATTACTTATTTATAAATTATGTGCCTGAAATAATTATTTAAAAATAAGTTTAAGAAATAAGTTTAGACGAGTAGGACTCGTGATTGATTTACACAGTAAAAATAAGTTTACACGAGTAGGACTCGTGATTGATTTACAAAGTCAAAATAAGTTTACACAAGTCAGACTCGTGATTAATGCTTAAGGGGTTAAGTTCTTTTAAAGATAATTTTTACGAATTTCGAGTTTTACAGTCATTTTTACATTTCATATTTCTTTTACATTATTTAATTGTTTTAATATGAATTAAGCTTACAGCCAAAATGTTTTACTTTTCAAAGTTAACTTTAAGTAAATCTGCTGAAAAAGGAAAGAAAAAAAGGTTTAAGAAATACAGTAATTTCTATTAGAATTTTTGAAACTATTCAAAATTATAATGAACTCAATTAAAATAATCAATGGAAATATTTAACTACAATATTCTGTAAATTGTAGAAGATAGTAATCAAGTGGTACATAATGAAAATGAATATGATTATTTAAAAATTTCTGAATTAGAAATATAATGTTGGTAACATGATTCATACAAATTACTGTACAGTTCACAATTCTTTTTATAATGAAAATTTAAACTTATTTTTTACTAGAATGAATAAGACATTATGAAATAAGCAAGATAATCATATGCACATAACAAATTTAAAAATTTCTTTAGAAGCATACCCATGAAGGAAAACGATGTAAAGGAGGTGTAGGAGGTTTTCCAGCACTACTCACTAAATCATCGGTAATAACAGATTCACATTCATCATTGTCTGTATAAAAATCCGAGCATTCCTTGTTTGGGGTATATATTTCAGCATAATCATGGAGCTCATCTTGACTGGAGGAATTTTCTTTATACAAATTCAATGAACATGCCAAATCATCAAGAGTAAGTACATTTTTATCAAGTACACATTTATGACTATCACAGTGAATGCAATTCATCTCATTTAAATCAGATGTAGTAGTATTTGAGGCAATTAAAGATCGATGTCTGGAAATATTCTTTTGCATAGAGTCCTGATTTTGGAGTTCTAAAGCAGATTCTGAATTTAATGAGCAGAAAATTTGCCCAGAAATAACCTAGAAGGAAAAAAAAATCAGAACAACACAGAGAAAAAATAAACACAAGACAGTAATATTCCCTAAACAAGAAGTGTGTAACAGCTCCTAATTAAATAATTCAGTTAAGATAAATGAAAAAAAGTTGAAAATACGAGTATAAAATTTATAAATATCATAAAACATAATTACAGCCAATAAACAATAAAAATACTGCACTTTATTTACGAATACTATTATTTCTGTTTGAAGAGGTATTATTATACAAAACTAGAAAATAATAACAGGTATATAGTATATTGCGGTCACTGATTGGTAAGTGGAATAGGATCTTCCTTCCTCAAGTTATATATAGAAATCATATCTTTGATTCAAGAAATGATTCAGGTTAAAATAAAGCGATTTAATTATTCACTCAACTTGTGAATTATTTACCAACATTTTATTTTAAACAATTTTGAAATAACATATTATTATATTAAAATCTGATGTAATGTATTACAGAAAATGAAGAACATATGAAATCCTAGCATATGACAATGAAATGGTGAAATATTCAGGGAAATTTACAGTTATTCAGAAAAATAAATATTGTTTAAAAAAGTAAATAACTTTAATGAAGTTTATATAATTCCATTTACATACAAGTAAGCAATAATATAATAACAGACAATGGATTTAATAGGATTGGATGTCACCACGAAATATTGTAATCCCCCCCCCCCACATTCTTAAAAGTTTTTTATTACAATACAGAAGAACATCGTTTATCCGAACGTTTATTATCGGGAGCGTCAAATATCCGGACCAAAGTCCGGATACGTTTTCGAACAGTTCATTGCTCAACAATTGTTTCCTGTGAGGTCAAAAGTGACGAGGTAAAGGTAATTTGAGGAATTTCAGTTGTATGATTCAGTAAACATGCTAAATGATGACGAGATTGTGACTTCCGTGCAAAAAGAATCCGTCCCTGTGTACAATGAAACAGATGTAGACGAGGACAACAGCAACAACGAAAGTAGCAAGGGTCCATCCAATGCTGGCGCGTTTTCTGCTTTAGAGACAGCTATGGAGTGGTACGAACAACAACCAGAGTGCTGTCCTACTCAAATACTGCTGCTCAAGAGAATCAGAGACCTTGCATTGAAAAAAAAGGTGTACAATGGTACAGCAAATAATAAGAGATTATTTTCCACAATCAAGGTAGAATCGCGATATTTTGTACCTGCTTTTTCTTCAAGCATGTTTCCCGAATGTGATGATTTTTAATATTCGTATAGTCTCCGGTTTCATATACTGTATGGATCGCATTCGGTTTTCGGTTATCCAAACAGTCGCGTATTTGAACGGTGTCCGATCCAAATTGATTCGGATAAACGACGTTCTACACTGCGAGAAACGATATTCAAAACTGAGAGCAAACAGCTCCACACTTTTGAGTACTTCACATTCTCAAAATAGCTCCGATGCACGCGTACTCAAACTTGAGAATCGCATATTCTCATATTGAGCAACAAGTATATTCTCATTTTTGAACCTGTTACGGGATCAAATTTTTGAGAATGAAAGATCGATATGAGTATATAATGCACTCGTATTTGAAAATGTATCAAATATGAGTTTAAAACAATAAAATGAGTATGTATAGCATTTATTTTCGATACTGTTGTATCTAATATGAATTTTTAACAGAAAAATATTTATTAACCCAAATCTTAAGGGATTTAAAAATGTGATACCTGAGTAGTAAATTTTCACTTTCTTCATCTTACGTATTATTTTATTTTCATTTCATGAAATTTTTACACTTAACTTCGAAATCAAAATTCTTTTTACATTTATTGTGTGTAACAAAAAGGAACCCACGTATTATCGCAAAAGTGCCTAAGTTAAAGATAACTCGCCAAATTTTGGCAGTAACGATTTCGCATGTGTCCTACGCGCTGAATTAGCAACCATGTACTTCGTTTTATATAATGTCGCCAATACGGTGGCGACAATACGCAAGTATCAACAAAAATATTACTTTTCGAAAGAAAAAAAATGCAACTATTATTTGATCACAAACTGCATGTCTTCGAACTTATACCGCAAATATAAATCATTGAAAGCTGCAAAAATAAATTCGATGTTATGGTTAAACAAATGCGTATGCATTTTGAACTAGTTCCAGAAGCAATTTGGTTCATTATTTATATTTATGTTTCTCTCTCTCTCTCTAGAAGCATTATATTTTTTCCTTAAAATCATATACAAGCAGAAAATTAACTTTTATTTTAAAAATTCAGCCCTTCAATAATAAGTTATTAGAAATATCTAGGAAACATTATGATATATAACAGATTTTTCAAAGTAAAAATTTCAAAACAATGCCAGAAAGAAATAGCTTTTTTAAATATTATGTAACCTGAAGAAAAAAAACCTTTTGACTTAATTAACACTCATTAGGCCCAGGTGTGTAAGTACTCTTAAAATCAACTGTTTTGTTTAAATAGAAACACATCCATCCAGATGGAAAAAAAAGAAAAATGCATTGCAATATATATTACAAATTAAGCTCGTTTTTTGTTCATATCAACTGATTTTACACTCTCCTATCACCAAAGAAAACAAATATTTTAGTTTTTAAGTTAATGTTTTTTTAAATTAAAATATATTTAAAAAATTTCAGTCCTTAGAAGAATGTAAAAACAACTAAAACAGTAGATTTTTGCATTAAAAAACATTTAAAATAAAAAAGTTTTTAACCAACTGGAAAGAGTTTTTAGAGAAGTTTTCAGCACCCATTTAGAAGAAAAAATAACATCATAAGGATCAATAGAATCATAATTTAGCCATTTTACTCGTACAGCATTTTATATTCAATACCTTTTTTCAATTATTCACTGTTAACAAGAAAAATAAAACAAACCAAAATCATATTGTTGAAATATTTATTCTGGAAATTGTACACATACATATATACATTAAAAAATAAACAAGAATATAAGTGAGATTTTTGAAACATGTTTTGTTTAATAAGTTATTTTTTTATTGATTTTTTTTATAAACTATATAATCTATATTATAGTCAACTCCATCCTTATTTGTACAGAACAGCTGTTTTAATATAATATACATTGAATTATCATTTTAAATATAGGTTCTAGTGTATAAAAGTACATAAATAAACAGCTTTTTATTATTTTTTTTATCAAATCATGTCTTTCAGTTATGAAATGTGAGTGAAAATGCCTTTCAAACAGTGTTGTATCAAATAAATTACATGTTAGGATATGTGAGTCATCTAAATTATTTACTGAAGAATTTATAAATAGCTGGTTCTGAGAGGAATTTTGAAATTTTCTTCATTAGAGTAAAATTTTTACAAATGTTGTTCATAATTATATAGTTTTCTAAATGGCTATCTACAAAATTTAGCATAACACATGTAGTGTTATGCTACGCCCATATGAGTATTTAGAACATGACGACAAAGTCTACAATGTGAAACCAATGGTCTTTGGCAGAAAGTGCAAAATGTATGAAATTCATAGATTAGTTTTTATCCATAAAATATATACATATAAAAAAAAAGAGAAAAATTCTGAACTATGTGCAAAATTTAAAATAAATTATGAGTGGAAATATTAAAAATGAAGATTTATGCAAACAAGCAGAAATAAAATTAATGCAAGCTAAAAGAAAAGCATTCATAATTTAGAAACAAGATATAAAAGGTTTAAAAAATACAATTTTATAAATATTACACATGAAGGCATGTCTTTCTGAATTTCACATTTATAAAAACAACAGTTCAAAAAATACCACACATATGAACAATATATACATATATATACAGGAACTAATTTGTCATCAGTACACTACACATTAAATATATTTTAGAAGTGGTTTTGAAATCGCTGCAAATGAAATTTTGCCATCCGATTGTTCCAATCAACAATGACAGTCTCGCACTAAGAACTCAAAATGAAAATAATTTAAAAGAATGGCTTATTCCTGGCAAAAAAGGAATTACATTAAGAAGCAAAAAGTGTAAGTAATTTTTTATAGAAAACAAATTAGAAAAATATGAGTGCCAGGATTTAAAGAAATAGAACACAAGGTATTTAGAAATGCCAAGAAAAGAAGCAGAAAAAAATAAAGAAATTGAAACTGGAAAAATAATAACTGCGTATAAAAGTGTGGGGTGCTCAATATTAATTGTTATAATTTCTTACTAGTTCTGTTCCAAAATGCAAAGTTAGTGTAAAAATATAGTACAAAGGCCCCACGCTTTTACCACAATGACATTAATTTTCTCGTTAATCATTTTATTCTTATATTGAGATTTTAGTTGGATAAAAGCGTGTTTTTTTAAACTATATTTTACATTTATGGTTCTTCATGTGTGTCTGACTGAACAGATTTCAGCATTTAGGTATTATCACAACAAATGCCAAATCTAATAATAACTCGCCTAGTTGGTAACTCCGATTGGTACTTGCGTCTTATTGCAACCTATTGGTGACATTATATGAAATGAAGGCCTTGGTTGCCAATTCTGCATGTACCACACATAGGAAATCGAACAAGTTATTTAGAGTTGGCGATAATATGCAAGTACTCTCCAATTTCTTGTGTATTTATTGTATGTGCTGAATTGGCAAACAGGTGTTTCATTTCATATAATGTCGGCAGTTGGTTGCGATGATACATAAGTACCAAGATTTTTTATGTTTTTCCACTTGTATACAACATACCTGCAAACAAGAGTTTTTGTACCCAAGCTGTATTAATTTTTGGTACTTACATATTATTGCAACCATATTTGAGAAATTATATGTAATAACACATGGTTGTCAATCTGGCGCATACGACATATACAAAATTGGGGTCACCAACTTGGTGCGTTATCTTGAACATTGGCATTGTTGTGGTAATATGTATCGTAAAATCTGGTGTACAATGCACACTTTTAAGGCTGTTTTCGGTCAATGTTAAAGGATAGGGATCAAACGGGAAGCACATTTGCCGGCAGAAAAAAGCTCCAATAATAATAAAAATTTCTATGGCTATAAAAAAAATTATTGTTTAGAGGATAGTGTTCTTTGAATTTTGATTTTTAAAAAAAATACGCAGTTTTCAGCATTATTGCAAAATGAAATTTGAGTTTTCTATGTTAAAGTATAGGAAGTGAAAACGCAAAGCACATTTTAATAGAAAAAAATTGATTTTTTCGAGTAGAATTAAATAGTATATTAGAAAGCATGCTTCCCTCTTTTGACTAGTGTAGACAGAATTAAGTTTTATGTTTTTATTAATGAATTATTTTAAATTTTAAGTTCATTCTGAATTATTTTTGGCGTAGTTAGGACTATCTCAAAGAGATGGCGCCACCATCGTTTTGTAACACTAATTTTTCTTGGCTACGAATACTTAATTTTGGCGATAGCTTTCTGAAATATTGTCGCCAGCTGAAATGATGGTAACCAGCAAGTTGTGACAAATAGTGTGGACAATAAAGAAGATTTATGATGTACACAGAGATTTAACATCTCGAACCTGATGAACTTTCCCATTTAGGAATGTTTTCAATATTTCCAGCATGTGTGCTTTAAAAATTTAAATCATAAAGATAATTTATAATTATGCTACTTAGATTTTTTTTTTTCCTTTTATTAATGAAATGCATATAAAAATATTTAAATTCTGTGAAGCGACTGAATGAAAAATTGAAAGTATACTTATTTTATACTTGACACATACACAGAAAGCTGTGAATTGACTAGAGAACACAAATTACTACTCCTTGAAGCTCACAATTTAAAATTTTAATATAATTATTGTAATGCAATTATAATATTTTTAACAAACAAAAAATTTTTTTTCATCGAATAGCTTTTATATTTAACGTGCAATTTTACCATTAAACCATTGGAACAATCAATAAAAAAATCTTGTTTTTTAATTAAATTACCAGATTTTTTTTTTAATTACTTTTCTCCAATTCTAAGCCGTACCCCAAATTTTCTCTCGGCCAGTTTTTGTGGAAAAAAACTAAAAATAGTGTTAAATATGTTATCGACATATGATAAATTTACGAAATGAAATATGGCTGCGGTAGCCTAGTGGTCAAGGTAACGGACTCGTGGCTGGCGTTTCATGAGTTCGAGCCTAGTACCGCTCAAGACCTGTCGTTTAGGGAAGCGATGCACGAGTGAGTGAATAATAACGTCGCACTGTTCAGCTACGTGAATGGTTTTTGGCGATGGACTTCGTAATTTTGAGCCATGGTCATTTGACGAGGACCGACACCTGAATTTCCCCCTCTCCTAACTAAGAGGGAGGTCCTAATACCGACGGGAGGACGTTTGAGCTCTCGACAGATTTAACGTGCATCGCTCCCCTACACGGTGGGTATTTAGTGATACTGGGCTCGAACTCGTGACATGCCAGCCACGATCCGATACCTAGAGAACTAGGCTACCGTAGCCACAAAGCGATGTACGTTAAATCTGTCGAGAGCTCAAACGTCCCCCCGTTGGTGTGGTAGGAGACGGGATGCCATCTCAGGTGTTGTCCTCGTCATTTGACCATGGTTCAAAATTACGAAGTCCGTCGCCAAAAGCCCCTGAGTAACTAATCAGTGCGACATTAATATTCACTCACTCATTTTACGAAATAAAAAATTGATAAAGGTGAATTAATAATAAATGAAAATAATTAATTTATTTTACCAGTATTATAAAAACTTTTTAAAAATAAACGAGAACCTGTGATTTTTTTTCTATCCGATAGTATCTTGTTCAATTTTTAGATCAACCCGATTTTTAGTAGCATAAGTATCGAGGGGAGGAGTGCGGCTTAGATTCGAATAAATATGGCAATATCGTGATTTAAGTTTTTTTTCTATTAAAAATTACTATCTGGCATTTTCTATCATTGAATATTTTCAACAACCTGATGTTCTTGACAAAATTTTTAATATAATAGTCACTGAGTGATTTCTTTGCTGAATAATTCAAAATTTGATATGTTTAAAATGTAAAGTTAATTCAAAATATATATCCATTTTAGTTAAGTTTTATAAAAAAATTTACTACTTTAAAATTTTATGATATATTTATTTATGAAAAAAAGAAATATGTGAGGCATTACCGTATGAACAGATATTGGCTGCTCATAGGTGTTTTTCTTTTAGGACTATAGTTAAGATATTTATTTTTATTACTAGTTTATTTTTAAATTAGATAACTTGCTGAATAAACTTCTAAGAACACTAATTTATGAAAAAATTAAAACTTAATTTTCTAACTATTTAAAAGATGTTTTCATTTTTTAAACGCAATTATACATAAATTTAAGAAGACTTTTAAAATGAATGATTTATTTTATTAACGAAGGGAAAATATAACTGTAATAATTAATAATTTTTTCTTTTTTTAATCTCGCAATTGCTATTGCTCGATTTTCTATTGTTAAGAAGTTTTACTTTTCTCAACTTTTCCATTAATTATTTGCTCAGAAAAACTCATAACAGCTATTAACACCTTTTTTTGAGGGGGAATGTTGGCGGAATGTTGGGGACAGGCGGAATGTTGAATCTATCCACTAGAAAACTTATGTCAATCTAATTATTACAAAGCTATTTTACTATAAATGATTGTCTTAAAACAATCTGTTACTCAGTTTAATCCCTATGTGATAAACTACTTTGTTTTTAATTGCAGTTTTGTTATTTTCAAAACCATTTAGCGTCCTTCCAAAGGCATCTCGTCATGTCATGATGTCAATATTTCATGGGAATTTCACTTCAGATGGGACCAGAAAACACTTGTTGGTCTGAAGTCTTTAGGAAAGAAGAGAACGGTACAAAAAAAAGGGGAGAAATAGGAAACTTTTATTGCTGTGGTACTAAAACAGAAAAGAGGAAAAAGCAGTATTGGGGATGTGTGAGGGGGTGGATTCCCAAATTTCGGTGATTTTGAGGTCTTCTAATTGGATAGCGTTGAATAATCATTCAACAATTTAAACAATGTAGACCAATTATTAATAATACAAAATATCCATTAAATATTAGTATTAAAGTAGATTTAATTTTTACATGCTATGTCCCAAACTGAAAATTAAAAAACATTCTTGAAATAGATTAAGTTCAATTTTACTAGCTCTAATTTTGATTCTTTCAATATTCGAAAATGAGGGTGAAAGGAATCATAAAATAAATGTATTGAAATAGTTGACTCTTTTAAATAATTTCTTTATGAGAACTTTTAAGACATTTTCCATAAGTTTACCAATAAGCTAAAAAAAAGTTCTTTAAAATTTACTAGAAATTAGTCTCTTAAAAAGATTAATAATTGAAAACAAAAATTTATTTTGTAGGCTTGCCTTTTTCAAGACATGCAAGCTATTTTAAAGTTCAATATGAAAATAAAACTATTCCAATGTAGCAAAGGAATACTTAAATTATTATTTGCCTATAAAAAATGCCAGAATAACAAACAATATGACTTATTATGAATCAAGTAAATTTCATTAAGATATGTGACTACCCAAAATTCGCCGTTTTGGTGAACATTTTCAAAATTACTTTTGTGTTTTTATTTTATAGCCTATACATTTCAGATTCCATAAAACACTATTTTTTTCCCCTACGATACCTAGAAGCAAATTTATAGCATAATTAGTAAACTGGAATTGGAGTTAACAAAACTAGATGCCGATCCCTACACAAAATATTTTTAAGATATTGAATTTAAATTTTCAGAACATGTTTTATTTAGTTGTATTTGTGTTATGAATCAAAATCTAATCTCTGTGTATATACAGTGGACCCAAAAAGTGTTTGTACACTTGCAATTTCATATAAGATTTATTGTTTCCGACTAATAAAAATTAATATTTTGGAATTGTAATTTTTTTATATCTGCAACTTGTTCTTGGCGGAATGACATAATTATTTTTTTAAAAATAGTATAACTATTATTTTTAAAAATTAATAATCAAAAAGCTACTGAAAAATTACGCCACTAAAGTCTTCGTACACTTAACAAAAATCTCAACATAGCTTTAAATATTGTGTATTTCTTTCTTAATTTAGAACTTAGTAGGATATCTTTAAGTGTCCACAACAACTTTTAAACGTCTTGGTATAGATTTAATCAGTTTTTTGTAATTTCTGCATCGATTTACCTCCATGCTTCAGTGATTATTGTTTTTACTTCCCATTATGTGTTTATATGTCATGTTTCCTTTTTATTTTAAATCTAGTTCTCCCCAAATATGCTCTGCTGTGCTAAATAAATTGATTGAGGAGGTGTTTTCAAAATTTTGGGTACAGTTTTAGAGACACCAGCGGTGTATATTGAGAGCAGTTCGCCTGGCGTCATTATCCTGTTAAAAAATGAAGTCGTCTGAACTATCCAAATTTTGAGAGGATAATTTAAAATTTCTCTTTAAAATATTTAATTTAAGTATAAAATATTTAATTTTCATTTTAAATACCATCAAAAAATACCAAATTACCTAATCCTGAAGCCTATTTACACCCACCCTCCCCCGCAAGAACAACTCTGTGTTGAAGCATGGAGGTGGAGGAGCTCTTGTTCCACATAAATTCACGGGATTAAATGCCTCATTTTTTTCCTTTAAAACTATTATATGCCCATCAGAACCAAAAATGTTGAATTTTCTGTCATTCCAATCACTTTCCTGTCAATTTTGAATTTTCTGAAACTTAGTCACAAGAATCTAGTTGGATGAATGAACCATTGAAGTGGAAGTGTTCTTGCATGGGGGCGTAAATCAGCTACAGAATTAGGTAATTTGGTAATTTTTGATGGTATTGAGAATCATGAGCTCTAGTTAAATATTTTAAAGAGAAATTTTAAATTGTATGTCCAAAATTTGGTATTAAATATGACTTCATTTTTAACAGGATAATGATGCTCTCAATGTACACCGCTGGTGTCTTTATAACTGCCCCAAAAGTTTGTGAAAACACCTCCTCAATCAATTTATTTAGCCCAGCAGAGCATATTTGGGGAGAACTAGATTTAAAATAAAAAGAAAACATGACATATAAACACATAATGGGAAGTAAAATGTGTAAGTAGATGCAGAAATTACAAAAAACTGATTAAATCTATACCAAGATGTTTAAAAGTTGTTGTGGACACTAAAAGATACCCTACTAAGTTCTAAATTAAGAAAGAAATACAATATTTAAAGCTATGTTGAGATTTTTGTTAAGTGTACAAAGACTTTTGTGGCGTAATTTTTCAGTAGCTTTTTGATTATTAATTTTTAAAAATAATAGTTATACTATTTTTTTTAAAATAATTATGTCATTCCATTAAGAACAAGTTGCAGATATCATAAAAAAATTACAAATTCTATACATTAATTTTTATTAGTCAAAATCATTAAATTTAATAGGAAACTGCAGGTGTACGAACACTTTTGGGGTTCACTGTATTTATGTACTTCATTGCATTTAAATGAAAAAAAATCATTGATTTTTTAAAAACTCGAGTTTTTGCATAAAATTTGGCATATTTAAAAAACTTTTAATTCCTAATACATATAAAGATGTTCCATTATTTATGTACTGTATAAATATTATTTGAAGTAAAAGATCCTAATTGCAATTTTTCATGAAAATTTTACTAAACTCGACAATTTTTATAATCTATAAAACTCTCCAGAAAACAGCAAAAGGGTTAAAAAATTAGTTAAACATGAAGCTAAAGAGTTTGAGCTATAAATATGGTGAGTTTAAGAAATGTACAACTAGTAGAACATTTTTCATATTGTATTTAAATCTTTAAAAGCATTGTCTGAGAAACTATGTTTTTTGGCTTCACGGTAAAGTTCACAAATGGATTTCTTTTTAAGATATTGAATTGAAATTTTGAGAAATTTTTTATTTGTATTATAGACTATAATCTCTATGTATGTATTTATGCCTTTTATTGCACATACAATTTGTGAGAAAAAAACATTTTTTTTAAAAAAATTGACAGATTTCAAAAATATTATAAATCTTATCGCTCTAGGCACAGATAATGAAGTTATTTTTGTGCAGTTTTAATATTATTTGAATATATTAATTAGAATTTTCAATACAAGGTGAACTCTGTAACTGCAATTTTTAACTAAAAATTCCCAATCTATCCAAAATAATTTAAAATTTTGTGGAATTGTATTTTAATTCCTGACTCAAGTGTAGTATAGGGGGGGGGGGCTTTCGATTTGGCGATTTTTCTTTGGATTTATATATATATATATTAAGGTGAGATGACGAATTCATTTTGGCTTCGGGAAACCCATCGCTAAATGAAGTAGCTTGGCGATCGATTTTGGTCACCAAAAAAATTTGACATCGCCAGGGTTTCCCTATACTACACTTGAACCTTAATTCCTAGTTCTATGCACACCCTTTTTACAGAAAAAAGTGTTTTTTTAGTTGAAAATTTATGTTTTAATAAAATGCTCCGAAGGTAGCCACATACCTTAAATTTATGTTTTTTTAAGTAATCCGTCAAAAATGCAGATTTTTATCACATTTTTTCGCTTAATTCCTATAAAAGCCTTATATTAAAAACAAAGCACATACTTTTGTAAAACAAATAGGTGAAAACTTTAATTCAAAAGTCAAGAAAAAGACTGTTTTGATTTAAAGTCATAACAAAATCAAAACAATCTAGTACTCATGTGTTCGTCCGCGGGTAGCGTGGTAGAAACGAAAAATAGTTCGGAAGATTTATGAGAACTAAATTTGCTATTGAACTCCAATCTTTAAAATATGTAGCCAGTATATTAAAAAAACTTCTTTAATCCTGAATATATTTTTTAATTTGTTTGATAGTGTTAATTAACCATTTTTTGAAATTTTGAGTACATGTAATGTTTCATATTCGAAAAGGCACGTGTTCAAATCTGATATAAACAAACTCATTTCAGAATGAGTATGTCCATGTGCTCATTTTTGAGTATTTCTTTTTACTCCGTGTACTGTACTTATATATTAAGAAAAAATAATAAAATATCTTATTGAGCACTGGCAACTTGCGATTAAACTACACATATAAGTTTAAATCATAATGGATATCTAAAGGAAGGGGGGGTTTTATAATCCTTTCTCAAATGTTCTTATCAAATTACATCCTGCTTCACAAAAGCAATCGAATTTCTACATTAGTTACTTATAAATTATTTAAACTCTCAAAAATACTCTTTGTTAAAAAAAAAACTGCTTTTCACATAAGTTTTTTAATTACCTGTTTATCAGAGGGCAAGGATTGTCTTTGATGGTGGCTCTCCAAATCATGAACAGCATTATGGGACGTCATTGGAAGTAGTGGTATGTCAGGACTAAAAACACTATTTGGAGTATCTACATCAGCAGATCCAGAATCAATTCTCGAAGATCCTCTATTCCATGGTACACAGTCCAAATCCGAATACCTTTGCTCAGAAGTGGTACTGATTGTAGACGGTGTAAAGCATCCGTCTAAAGCGTATTTTTTCCTTTCAAGTTTAAGCTTTGGAGGCTCTGTTACAGTTTGATTTGCAGACGTCTGCTGCTTTTTAGAAGAATAATCAACAGATGCATATAATGAATTAGGCGCAGGAATACTTCGATCAGCAGCTTGAGGTACTGGCAAGGAGCAATGAAAACACAAACTATCAGTTTCACTAAATGAATGCTTTCTACAAGTATGTTGCATTGCATTAGATTGCGAATTATATTCAAGAATTTCAGGCGGAGGTAGGCTATCATCCGAATCTCCGTGGTCTTCAAAACTACCACGAGAAGAATCCTATTTGAACAATAAAAAATCTGATTATTAAAGAAAGTAATTTTCTAAGAAATTAAATTTTTTTACATTAAATATTACTCTGTTTCATCTATTGTAAAAATGATTCATTTAAATATTATTATTCACTTGCCATTTAAATGACAGTCCCCACATTGGAAAAAAAAATTGTGAGACAATCTAAAGACTCTCTCAATGTTATATTTTAATTGACATAATTTCAAAAGCGAAAGTAAGGTGAATGATTTTCAGTGTGATTGTATTAGGGGCTAATTAACATTCTATAGTTTAACAGTGACTATCTTCAACAAAATTGTGATTCAAACCCATGACTCTCCAACCACTAGGTAATGATGGGAGGCTTGGAAGCTTGGAGGCTGACCGGTATTGAAGATGGCCCCCAAATAATCAGTAATTTGTATATCCCCCTTGTTTACAGGATGTTGTCGGAATTCCTGAGCCGGGGTCCAGCGCGGGGTGTCACTGAGTTTTCAACGGTCATGCAAGTTGAATAGACTCATAAATTTGGGAGAAACTTTAACTTTTGTAACTTTGCGCTTAGTCACTGTCCAATGACGAGGCGGGACAAGGAGCGCGCGGATGCAGAAAGGGGAAATTTGCCCTCACTTAAAAAAAGGCGCCGAGACAATTTTCGGCAGATTCTTTCTCAGCATGATTTAGCAGATTCGTAAATTTCAGGAAAGTTTGTCCGGTGGACAAAGCATACACCAGCCCCCCATCACCTCGCCTCCGTTTCAGATAAGTGAAACTCTTATTGCTTGTGTTTCATAGTTTTTATTCTTCATTTTTTTAAATCTAAATTTCGTAATGTGTTTCAAATTGTAATAAATAAATTTAACTTAAATTTAATCCGAGTAATGTCATTAGTTGTGTTGTCTCCAAATATTTATTTAAAGTACTAGCCACTATCATGATGCGGACTAAATTAAATAAGCGAACCTGGGTAGTTGTTAAGACGTTATTTTAAAGTAAAATTAGTTAGCGCCGCATCATTTGGTACTGCGACCAGGATTCGAACTTGGGTTTATTAGACATTAATTACTGCTGTATTATGGACACAATTATGACTGCTTCAATAATTTGTTCGTACAATTCTTTTGTGTAAATTATGCGGTAGCCCAGATCTCATCTCAAAATTCGATTTCATGAAAGAGAAAAAAATTTTTCCCTTCATTTACAATTCGTTCTACTGTACTAGATTTTTTTGGGCAGAAACGGAGGCAGGGGATGGTTGGTGTGGTGTTAAAACGAAAGTCCCTGCCGGTCAAGAAGTTAGTGGAGACAGAGAAAGTAAAAGGAAAATAATGAGTTCACGTGTTGTGTGTGTGGAACACTTCCGCACTTATCTAATCTCTTTTGGGAGTATTTTTTTCCATTCAGGACGAGCTAGGATTCAGCTTACAAGTACGGACCACAGGAAACAAGATTTGTTCCCCTTCGCTATGGCGTCAGGATGACAGGCCAGCCACATTCAGAGGGTTCTAAAGCTATCGATTTACGACTTCTACCAGGATGGTTAGGAAGGGACAACCGTTTCACAGTTCTACAAGGCTCGCGGCGTCAGAGAATTCGACAATATGCTCCCCAATACGGCGGGCACATTCTTCCAGTGTGGCGTTTGCTACCCCCCTTCAATCCATCGAAACGGCCGGACTTAATTCTGTCAAGTTCCTAAGTCACCTTCACAACATAAAGGGGACTTCCGCCTTTACTCCTGCAAGTACGTCATCAAAGGGCTCAATCGTCAGGGTCGAGGGATCCCCCTCCGTTTTATTCCTTCTCTCCTGCAGTTGTGATTCCAAGTTTTTTCTTCGAGACTATCCATCTCCGGCTCGCCGTTGGACTCTTACTATTGTTGTTTAATCACTCCCATTTCATTATTGTATTTTTACTGCAAAATATGTGTTATTTTTTTTCTCTTTCCAGATGTTTGTGAGTCTGAAAGGGGGGAGGAGGAGTGATGGGAGGCTTGGAAGCTTGGAGGCTGACCGGTATTGAAGATGGCCCCCAAGTAATCAGTAATTTGTATATCCCCCTTGTTTACAGGATGTTGTCGGAATTCCTGAGCCGGGGTCCAGCGCGGGGTGTCACTGAGTTTTCAACGGTCATGCAAGTTGAATAAACTCATAAATTTGGGAGAAACTTTAACTTTTGTAACTTTGCGCTTGGTCACTGTCCAATGACGAGGCGGGACAAGGAGCGCGCGGATGCAGAAAGGAGAAATTTGCCCTCACTTAAAAAAAGGCGCCGAGACAATTTTCGGCAGATTCTTTCTCAGCATGATTTAGCAGATTCGTAAATTTCAGGAAAGTTTGTCCGGTGGACAAAGCATACACCAGCCCCCCATCACCTCGCCTCCGTTTCAGATAAGTGAAACTCTTATTGTTTGTTTCATAGTTTTTATTCTTCATTTTTTTAAATCTAAATTTCGTAATGTGTTTCAAATTGTAATAAATAAATTTAATTTAAATTTAATCCGAGTAATGTCATTAGTTGTGTTGTCTCCAAATATTTATTTAAAGTACTAGCCACTATCATGTGATGCGGACTAAATTAAATAAACGAACCTGGGTAGTTGTTAAGACGTTTATTTTAAAGTAAAATTAGTTAGCGCTGCATCAGTAAGTTCTGCTGTAATATGCACAATCATACTTTTTAAAGCCATTTTTAAAATAAAGGGGGAAAATTATCAATGTGACGAGTCATATATATACATTGTGTTATCATAATTTCAGTCAATGATCCCAAAATGAGTTGCTATATCCATTTATATTACAGATTTACTTAGTTTTTGAACGTGTTCATCTACATTTCAACCAATTACTGACATTATATCTTAGAAAAATAATGAACAATAAATAAACTTTATTACAATAGTAAAATAAAAACTCTATTATCCAGTACACACTATCATCAAAACTTATAACATAATAAACTACAATTATCGCTGAAATTTGCCGCAATATTTTGTAGAAGATGGTGGTATATTTATTTGCTTACACATTTTGAAAGAATCCGACAGTAATGGATGCTATTTAGGACACTACTTAAGAAATCAATAAGATCGGTACATTTATAAAATCTTAATTATCAAAAGGTATTGAGGAATTTCTTGATTTTAAAGATAGTACTTGTGAAACAATGCATGCAGTCTTGAATATTTAAAGGGACATAAAATGGAAAATTTTGACAAGTGTGCGACAAAAATCATAATATAACCTGACATGAAATATTGAATGATGAAAAAATCGTTCAATGCAATTCGTTATCGGGAGTGTATAACATGAGAAAAACTCAGCTGTGTGTGTGTGTGTGTGTGTGTGAAGAGGAAGATATTATGCAAGAGACGAGTGTAAGCCACAGTTCTGTGCTAACATGTGGAAGCTGTTCTTGATTACTTAGAACACAAAAATGACACTAACTGTGTGGAAAAATTATTTCTGAGAAATCAATGCAGCCTTCTTCCATGAAAAGACAAAACAGCCAAGTTTAATGCTTTATTTCAAGCATTAAGAAATCAAATAAATGCTAACTTTTTAATTACCATGCCTACTCTTTTAGTTTTGTATATATACATATATATGTGAGTGCAATACTTCCCTATAATATCATTTTTAGTATTTGTTTAATTATTTGATCTATTCCTCAGGACCCGCGCGTGTTTAATTATTTTAACTGGCCTACCCCCTTAATTAGGAATTTAATTGAAATTGAATAGTAAGATAGCATCAGAAACTATCAGGCGGTAGTTTCTGACTAATCATAGCTTCTGTTAGAAAAAATCACGCGACCTTCACCGCCTAGTATATATAAATAGCGGTACTTTCTTTTTCCTTTCTCCTTGTTTGCTTGTGTTTAATTTATGATTATTTAAAAATTTTCACAGCATTTCCTTCATTTATTAAGATTTTCCCTTTTAAAATTTTGTAAAATTCTCATCTCCATTTTTAACCTTTATATTTTCAAAACTAAATTCTTTAACACAGTACTGGGCTAAGGTAAAGCTAAAGCAAAGCAGCACCCAAATTTTCAAAGACAGGAGGTTAAGTTTCCACAAGGAAACAGGAACTCCATTGACAACTCTACGTATATGTTTGCTTGTCTTCACCATGTAACTGTCGTCTCTTGCTTTCACTATGTCGCTTTTGTCTGCGTGTTCGTCCCTGATAAGTGTGAAATACAAATGTGCTTGTCCAGTTATGTTTTATATATGTGTGAATAAAAAAAATTGAACATTAATTCTGAAGATGTTTTCTGTGTGAAACAATAAATCAACAATTTATATAAACCACTACCGGCTAAAGCTATACGTATATATATTTGTCAGTTCTGGAAAGTTAAACTTAAAAATTAATTGAATCATAAACACAGAGCGAACTCTTTACTACCGCATAGGGAGCTTAGAGTGAATAGCACTATTTAAGGTAGAGTGCATGGCGTAGATAAGAAAATAATTGAGAAGAGAGGAGGATAACTCCTTGCAAAAATTGATGTCTTTTGTTCTATGCGGTTAGCCGCCAAGTGACCGCCATGTTGGAATAGTTATGCATGGAAATAATAAATCACGGATATTTGAAGACGACAACTTCCTTTATTTAACAGCAGGCCTATAGCCACATATACATAGAGTGTGTCCGCTTAAGTAAGTTGTCACCCTGATAATTTATGAACGGTAAGAGCTATAGTTATAAAATGGTGTCTAGATATAGTAAAGTTGCCATGTGACACACAGAAAAACTGCTTACAGCACCATCTAACGGATAAATTTGTTCGTTTTCTTAAAAGACATGTCATCTCCCTTTTTTCATGAATCTCTACGAGATACATCCAAAAAGTCCAATACAAAGCTGCTCAGCAGCATTGATTTATTACAAAAAACATCTTGCCTACAAAAATGATACAAATGAAAAACACACGTCTTTGATCGCGTTGAACGTCCCTTTTGGAAATGAGGACCAAATGGTGTCCTTCAGTAACAATACCCATGTGGTTTGCATGCAATTTACGTGACATGCTGGCACAATCCTTTACATTTCCCGCAGTATTGATGGAAGGGTTGCACACACTTTGTGCTTGCCCACAGAAAAAAGTCTCAATGGGTTCAGGTAAGGTTAGCGTGCAGGTCAACCCCCGTACCTTATGATTTGTTGCTGAAATGTGTATCAAATGTACAGTGTAACACGTGATACCTTGTACAAGGCGCCGTCATAATGGAATGATACATGATGGGATTCATTTTGTTATTTGCAGTTGTGGTTGTAAAAATAAGGCTCCAAATCATCGATATCACATCATTGTTTATTTCATTTTAGCAACAGGAGAGTTATTTTGAGCGTGTACTTCGTCAAAGACTAAAAATACAAGAGGGAATTATTCAACTTCAACATTTTTTATGCAAAGAAAAACGTAATGCAATATACATATCAAACGTTCAAGCGAAGGAAAATATAAATTATTTTTGATGTGTAACATCTTTCCTCTCGATTGCTGGAGATTTGTGGGAGTGATTTCGTGAAAAGGGACGGAAATGCGTAACAGGAAGTTGGGGAAGCGCGCGCTATTCAGTGAAATTCTATTTCTTCCTCCTTCATTCGGGAGGAGCTCCCCCCCTATCCCCCACCCCCTGCGGTCTAGGTCATGGGATCTTTGTTTTTGTTTTCTCACTTTAGGATCAGAGAAGAAGCCAAGTCCTTTAGGCAGAGACATGGTTACACAATGACGAACGTGTTTCTATACCTGACTTCGATTGCTGCGTATAATTTAAACGACCGGGACACAGAGCAGCTGGTGTTGCGATCTATCGTAAACAGAACGACTCACATGTTGTGGCTCGACATAAGGATATTACTTATCGTCAAACAAGTGGACTGGGTATTGTTAGTCAAGATATTGGGGACATCTGTGCGGCAGAATGCTTATTTGAAAATGGACAAACAGTGATTTCGGTAGTCGTATACATTTCTCCGAATCAAACGGTTCAAAAAATTAAAGATTTCCTGCATTTTTTTACTTTTACCATATACCGAAGGTGGTTCTGCTCTTTTTTAAAAAAAAAAACTATCACTGGCTTCCCATTATTTTGAGTGGAGATTTTAAAGTTAACTTCAGTTTGCTAGAAGCCGAGCCACTCATAGCTTTTTTGAATGATGAACTCAACCTCGAAATGAACACAAATCGAAATGTTTCGACAACTAACAGTGGTACTGTGTCGCCCATCCAGTATAGTGGTTAGCGACGCTGACTGCTGTGGCGTAGGACCTGGGTTCGAATCCTGGAGAAGGCATGGATGTCTGTAAATGTATAGTACCTTCGCGGCATGGGGGTATTCTAAATAGCCGTCGAGCCGCAAGTCCTCTCGTGAGGTTGGTGAAGGGGAAGAGAGGTGGGAGGCCCCTGACCACCCCTAGGGTGTTCTCCCTCAATATTGGGGTGGAACCGAGCCAAAACGTACTGTCACCTGCATGGTGCTCAAAGCTACGGCTAACGACAGGCGTACAATCTAGCTCTATGCCATGATGAATTTCGTGGGCCTCGTACTATTATTGACTATTATTGACTTCGTACTATTATTGACGCTATTTTTCAACGGTTTTTAAATACTTGGAAAACACAAGTATATGTGTCATATTTTAGTTATCATAAATTATCATTACCGCTCTTCCCCAAATTGAACAAGAATAATTATTTTGATAAAAAATTTCATTACTCCTTGTGTTAATTAAATAAAATTTTCATTAAAGATAAAATTATTCCATAGAAAATTATTTCCAATCATACTCGTTTCATTTTTTTCAGGATTTAAGCTGCTATTGCGAATTTACCACGATAACATGTCAGATGTTACACATCATATGCGACTACTGTAAGGCTCGTTTCTTTTTTTTTTTTAATTACATACTTGTTTTAAGGAATAGTTTCAACTGATTAATAAGGCAAGTGTAAGTCATTATGATATTCTATCACATCATGGAATCGCCAATAAATCTATCAAAATACAGGTTTTAATTCTTTATTGTGAGATGTGTTTTGAAATTGGGTATTCGGAATTATGATTTAGATACTTATAAATAAATAAGATAGAACGTGAAGTAAATATTATATAATTAAAGTTTATATATATATATATATATAACTTTAATTAATATTTACTTCAAATATATACGAATAAATACATATATATATATATATATAGAAAATATATGTGAGAATAATTAACTTTTTTCTAAAACAAAAATCTCCTATTTACCATTTAACATTTATTTTCCATTACGTGTTCGAATCTTAAATTAAACAGCTAATTATTTTTCAGAAAATATATTCCAAACATAATTCCAATCCTAGATCATTCAATTTTATAGTCTTCGTATGTGCGCTTCCAAGCTTTTCTTTCCACTCGAAAGCATAAACTAAAAAATGATTATTTAGCAGTACTGAAAATAAGTATTCAGTCTTATTAATCGGGACACTTGTCGTTGGTTTCTCTCGGCTAAATAAAACTGCTTCTCACAAAAGTTCTTGATGCTGATTTCGAAATACCCCCTCCCCCCACACACAAATAGCCAACTCTTTTTTTTTACTCGATTTTGAAATAACGCGGTTCATCTGTATACAGTCAAGTCAATATTAAAATTGTGCATTAAAATGTTAAAGTAATCTTAAGTTTTGTGTAGTATTAAGCAACTGAACAAAAAAGCCGCTAATAACAGACTTTGTAACAGCAAAAAACCAACAGAGGTACTTAAAACGAACGAAATTCTTCATTAGAATTAAAACCGACTGCTGTGCTAAACATATCTGACACATTTACTGATGACAGCATTTTTGATCCTAGTTCATAATAAACCTGCATGCTTGCTATCAAGCAGCGATGTGTGTAAACAGTTGTTAGTAGTTATATTCCTAATTACAACTTGAATTTTAGTATGTTGCACTTATAGACTAAATGCTCACTATACACAAATATAATTTTTTTGCAATAAAATGAATTATTTTTGTGTTTTATAAATCTAAAAATGGATTTCATTATAACTTTTTTGGACGGTTTTTTGGAAAAATATTTATTCCCCCCCCCCCATCTTACACGTTTTTTTTAAGTTGTGGAACATATTCCCAAATTTACGATGTATGTTTTTACACAGATATATATATATATATATATATATATATATATATATATATATATATCAACCCCACTTTTATATAAATTATTTTATAAATAAGCTGTCCTAAGTCAGCAATGTTAATAATACTGTAGCATCCATATTTTTATATTTATCTCTATTATTTTTATTTTTTCATATATCATTTCTAAAATCTATCGTCTGGTTGACTTGCAATTTCAAAATTTTTTTAAAGTTATATATATATATATAACACATCACTCAATAAGTCCCGGGCAAACATATAGATGGCAATACCTTCTAACTTTTCTAAGCATAACCTGGTAATGCTAACTTTCAAACGGCACGTGTCAAAATTTCGAGATGATATCTTGTTTAGTTGAAAAGTTACATTGGTTTTTTGTGGCAACTGTTTGGAAACCATGGATGAAAAAGTCTTTTGTGTGCTAATTAAACATTGCTTTCTGATGGGGGAAAACACTGTTCAAGCAAAACAATGGCTTGATAAGTGTTATATGGACTGTGCTCCATCGCAAACAACTGTTAAGAGATGGTATGCTGACTTACAACGTGGTCGTACAGACATAAACGACGTTGAACGTTCAGGTCGCCCAAATTCTGTAGTTGTTCCAGAAATCATCAAAACAGTGCATGAAATCGCTTTAACCGATCGTAAATTCAAGTTGCGTGAGATAGCAGAGAATTTAAAGGTATAAGGCAGTGCATTTGCTATTTTGCATGATAATTTGTCAATGAGAAAGCTGTGTTCAAAGTGGGTGCCGCGTTTTCTCACTGTCGATCAAAAATAACAACGCATCGACGATTCAGAGCATTGTTTGGAGCTGTTTAAGCGAAATAAAAAGGATTTTTTACGTAGATATCTGACAATGGATGAAATATAGATCCATTACTACTACATGCCTGAATCAGAAAGATCGTCAGCTGAGTGGACAGCAGCCAGTGAAAGGCGTCCAAAGCGACCAAAAACTCAAACGTCAGCTGACAAGATTATAGCATCCGTATTTTAGGAGACGCATGGAATTTTGTTTATTGACTAATTTGAGAAAGGCAAAACAATTAATAGTGAATAATATTACATGGCGTTATTGGATCAACTGAATAAAAAAATAAAGAAATAACGTCCTCAAATGCAAAAGAAAAAGTACTGTTTCACCAAGACAATGAATGCTCCATGCCACAAGTCCATGAAAACGATGGTCAAATTGAACAAATCGCGCCTTTAATTACTTCCCCACCCACCATATCGTTCAGATCTGGCCCAGAGTGACTACTAGCTGTTTCCAGATCTTAAAAGAATGCTACAAGGAAAGAGGTTTGGTTCAAATGAAGAAGTGATTGCCGAATTAGAAGCCTATTTCGGCACCAAATAGTTCGTTTAAATCGTTCCACAAAGAAGGTATTAAAAAATTAGACGAGCGCTGGGCTGCATGCATCACTCTTGAAGGAGAGTATCTTAATAAATAAAGTTCAATTTTGCAGAAAAGTTATTATTTTATTAGGTAGGCCCGGGACTTATTGAATGATGTGTTATATCTGATATTTTTATAATAATTCGATTAATGAACACTTTTTAAACAATGAATCTTTTAAAAGATTGGACTGGTCACATAAAGAAATTAATAATCAAATTATTGCTATACAGGGTGTCCCAAAACGACCGCATAAACTCTGCACAGCTAGATTCCTTGTTGGGAGTACATAAAAACTGCCCAAAGAAGCGTTCCTGTACGATCCACAGTTTACGAGAAAAATACGAAAAACAAAGTACGACGTCACTGCCGGTGCAAGAAAAGAAAAACACTTCATTGGACATATTAACAACAGTATTTGCATATCTTTCCAGAGGATAATGTTTAAAACGTTCACCACGCATATCGCATCATGCATGCGCGCGCGCCGTGGACTGACGTTAAGCGGCCGTTGAACTGGTTAAGGGCTGCATCTTGCAGCTACCGGTAGTCTTCGTATGGTGGCCATGTATACTCTGTTCGTGACTACTGCAACATATACTTGATGTACGGACGATGTAACGGAAATGCCTTACAAACTGCTACGGAGTATGCCCCAAGGGCATACTCTCTAGCATATTCGTCCCGCCGCCATCCCGATGTCAACTCCATCCGTAGGCTAGACGACAGACTGCGAAATACGGGAAGCGTCTGGCCAACAGCTAATCTTCACGATACTAGAAGACCGCGGAGCGGCCTGACGGTAGCACAGGCGGATGCAATACTGCATCGAGTAGAAGAGACGCCCGAGGTAAGCACACGCGTATTAGCCCGTGAGATGATTTCGAGTAAAAGTACTGTGCACAGGCTTTTATAATGGTTTCATTGCACATGTCCTGTGGACTGATGAAGCATGTTTCACTCGTGATGGGGTATTCAACCATCACAACAGTCATAAGTGGTCCCAGGTCAATCCGCATGCAATCCGGCCCCAGAAACATCAGGAACGTTGGTCTCTTAACGTGTGGACCGGCATACTCTGGGATCACCTGCTTGGACCATATCTGTTGCCTGAACGGCTCTTGGGACAGTCGTACTTGGTGTTTCTCAATGAGGTCTTAACCGAGTTCCTCGATGACATACCATTAACGGAAATACAGGGACTTTGGCTCCAGCATAATAGGGCTCCGGCGCATTTCTATGCTCCTGTACATGATTGGCATACGTGATATCACATAACCCGGTCGTTGGATCGGATGTCAGGGTCCTGTTCTATGGCTGCCACATTCGACAGATCTTACACAGTTGGATTTTTTCCTATGTGGACATCTCAAGGAACTGATGTATCGAGACGTAGTGACAAGACTAATGGGCTTAGTTGCTCGTATGCACGCTGCTCTTACTTCGGTGGACCCAGTGGTACTGCGACGTGTGATGATAGCCATTCCACGGCGTGCTCAAGCCAGCCTCAACATGCACGGTGGACACTTTGAACATCTGCCTTAAATTGTGCATATACTACTGTTGATATGTTCAATAAAGTGTTTTTATCTTGCACCGGCAGTAACATCATACTTTGTTTTTCGTATTTTTCTCGTAAACTATGGATCGTACAGGAACGCTTCTTTGGGCAGTTTTTATGTATTCTCAACGAGAAATCTAGCTGTGCAGAGTTTATGCGGTCGTTTTGGAACACCCTGTATATAGAAAATTCGGTGTTTGCATTCCTAAGATTGAGTTTCCACATTAATTTTTAATACCTAATTTCATAAAAATCCATAAATTTAGAACTGTAACAAATGGTTTTAAGTCATATATAACTACTGCAGGTAAAATGCTGCATAATATTATACAAAACTTCATCAATAAGCAATATAATAAAGATATAGTTAAAAAAAAGTACAGATTTTATAGAATTTTTTAAAAATTAAAAATATTTATTCAGTTTATAGTTATGATTTTGAAGATCTTTTCAATTCCATTGATATCAATGACGTTATTAAGGTAATTTTAGAAAATCATAGTAATTATAACCTTTCTATTAATTTACAAAAAATTCAAACTCTCATAGATTTAGTCTTAAAAGAAAGCTACATTAATTTAAAATGGTTCATTGTATAAACAAAGTAAAAGTTTGCTTCAAGGTGGCCCTGCTAGCAATAGATTGGCTAATTTATATTTAAACCTCTACGAATATAAATATAATATTAATAATGATTACTACATTTCTTGATAAATAGATGATCTAATTATTTTTGGTAAAAATAATAATGTTAAACCCAATATTACTTCTTATCCCGATTACTTAAACCTAGTTAAAATTAATAGTAACCCGGTTAAAACTAATTACTTGGATGTATCATTGTATATTAAGGATTATAAATTACATAGTAATATTTATGATAAAAGAGATGATTTTTAAACATTCTTAAAGTGGCATACTGGAATTAGAATTTATCAATATCTATACATAGAAATATTTATTTTAATTATATTTATCGTAATAATGTATTAAATAGTGATAAATCTAAAAAATATTTAAATTTTAAGAACTTTATCAAATATTGTATTGAACATGGATACTCTGCAAAATTTATTTACAGTTATATTTCTAATAGTTCTCAGTGAAATGACAATATGTAATAACAATAGCATTTTAATTCGTAGTACAGTTAATCGATAGATGGCGCCACATGATAAATAAATTAATAAAAATATATTTTATTCAAAATTAATTGATATGTCTACGTTGTATTTTTTTCTATAAATTTTTAAACAATATATAGACTCCGTTATTTTAACATAATTTACTAATTTTTTGCGTTACTGATATACTCCTTTCTATCGTGCGGGAAAAATGGCTATTGCTGTACTCACGTAGTAAGTTTTTTTATCTAATTTTTTAGTTTTGATTTTAACATATACTAGTAATTATTACAGGCAATAATTTTATCAATTTATATTAATAGATTGCGGTTTTATTTGTAATAGTTAAACTTCTCTTGATATTCCTTACTTTCACTATGGTCCAAAGTATTGGCAAATACAGGTGAAGGTTGGCTGGCTGCAAAACTTTGTTTTTACCTGCAATCCTGGTTTCTAAGGCCAAGAGTTTGCTATAGTACTAATGGGGCTCATATACTTTTTACTATCTTGACTAGTTATCTTAGGTTTGTAAGTATTTTGTGTATATTTATAATTTATATATATATATACATACAGGGTGTCCAGCCTTAATGTGACCCAATAGCTAATTCCCGAACCATTCGGTTTAGATATGCACTTCCAATTTGAAAATTTTTTTAAAAAAGGTAAAGAATGTTTTTATGTGCTTCTCAGACAAAAAAACCTACTTAGAAAAAAAATTACAAAAATTAATTTTTATATGGTCCCCAGGTCCTATCACTTATATTTGGGAAAAGATGCAGTACACAAAAACGAAGTAAACACAAAAAGTTTCATTTCATTATAATAAAAACTGGCCGAGCCATGGAACTTTGAAAATCATACTTTATGTCAATTTTCTGGGCTATTTTCAAGAAGCTAGAAAAGGAGCCATCTCCAAAGTGAAATTAGTTGGTACTTTGCTAGGAAACTTTCACCCTTGCACGTCACTCTTATGTAAATCGTTTTTAAATTTAAAAGCATACGTTAATTATGTAATAATTGAGTACTTAAGAAATAAAATTTATTCTATGTACCTACATGTAAAACGTAGAAAAAATAAAATATTTTGGACGAAGAAAACATTTCAAAAGCAGTTCCAAAAAAAGACATATATGCTGCGGCTTCAGTCTGATTTGCTGCGTTTTTGCTGATCATGACAAACGTTAAAAATCTGTTGTGTAGCCGCTAGCAATTGCATACAGTCGTATTCTAATATTACGAATTCTAGTACGGGAGAACGAGATGTATACAAATGAAGAATACTGCGAAATGGTACTGTTTTATGGGCAGTGTAATCGAAATAAGAGAGAGCCGGCAAGACTTTACGCCATTAAATTTCCCACTAGAAGACATCCATCTTCTTGTACAATTGCCCGTGCTGTTCAACTCTTGTATAAAACTGGGAGTTGTCATAGACATATTTCCTTGTCTCGTGCCACACCTCGTGCCTTCACCATTATTTAAGTTAATTTGGTCATTTTGATATAATAAAAAAAGCCCTGATTCATGATTGGCGTATCATTCCACAGTATGCTATAATTTGAAAGGCAAATCCTGTATTATTTTGCTGCTATTTGCTAAAACAAGGTGTTTTAATCTTTTCGGTACATATTGTATTTCCATAATTTAATTTTTATTGTTTGCCACACAGCAATACAAATTGTCAATCTATGATGTTTACAACAATGTTTTAATTTTTCTATGATGTTTTTTTTTGTTGCTCTTTCTGTAGATTGTGAATTACTGTTCTTTAAACTCAATTTATATACGACCCCCTTTTCTGAGCAACTCAGATGCTTCAAGTTCATGTATGTAGGCATAACTCGACCAGTTTTTATCGTAATAAAATGAAACTTTTTGTGTTAACTTTGTTTTTGTGTACTGTATCTTTTCCTAAATACAAGTGATAGGACCTGGAAACCGCATAAAAATTTAATTTGTGTAATTTTTTTGTAAATGGGTTTTTTTGGTTCGAAAAGCACGTAAAAACATTATTTACCATTTTAAAAACATTTTTCAAATTGGAAGTGTATATCTAAACCGAACGGTTCGGGAATTAGCTATTGGGTCACATTAAGGCTGGACACCCTGTATATATATAACACACACACATATATATATATAGCGATTTAACCAGGTTTTTCTTACCATGATTTCCCATTCATTTTGTATGATAGAGAATGTAGTATGCTGTGATTCAAATGTTTATGTGCATGGATAATATTGTTTTGAATATTATACAACATTTCCCATCATACTGGAAAGAAATGTTCAATAGATGAAAACACCTTTTAAGACTATTTAAAAATCAGCGCGATTTTAACACGCTTTTATAAGTTTCACTTGCATGTAACGGAATCTTGGAACTCGATTTTCAGCAACTTAAAAAGGTCAGATTAATTCGAAATTTTGCACACTTGTCAAGGACCGATGACAATACAATAATTTCATAATTTTGTTCCATTGTCCTCACCAGGATCGTCAGGAATCACGATAATCAGATTTGGCGACAATTTCATATACCCCTTCCAGATTTGGCAACTTATTGCACTTACAATTTTCAGATTTGGCGACTAATTTCATATACCATTTCCAGATTTGGCGACTAATTCCAGATTTAGCGACTAAACGAAAAAGGTGTAACCCAGAAGCGAGTGTTTTGAATTTAAAGCTAATTATATGCAGTATAAAATACTCTTGTGGTTTATATAAAAATAAAACAAACAAAAAAAAGTGTTCTGTATGTGAGAAAGTGGAGGGTGGGTGTATGTTATCAAATTCTTACTATAATATAAACATTTTTCTGAAAATGAAAGTAAAAAAAAAGGCTAATGATTTCAAAAAAATAATTTATGTTCTAACTACTAAATATTTTTTATTTTTATAAAGCAATACGTTTAGAAGTGATGATACGAATTAACATTATAGCAATACGTTTAAAATGTGAGAATACGATTGACACTTAATATTACCATGTTTTTATTAACTCTCTTTCTTTAATGTCTGTCTGGGTGGAATTTTGTAATTGATTTTAAACTGTGTGACTTTCCGATGAGCTAGAGTCTTGAAATTTGGACCATATCTCAGAAGTGGATGACAATACATGAAAATGTGAAAAAGAAGGGAAAAAAAACCGAAAAGGAGGAATTTTATACTTTTTAGTCCGTTATAAAAACATGGTACATTAAAATTTTTTTTAATTCGAACTTTTTTTCTTCTTACCACTCATTTTATTTGTTTGACCTCTTCTTTTGAGACGGAATCTAATATAACGATACGGGACTCATCCGAGGCCCCGTCAACAGAGAGAATAAATACACTTTAGGCCCTTTAATTAAAATCCATTGAAGAGCAAGACTTATTCCAGCAGCCACGTAATTCTGGCTCCAAATATCAAACTCAAGGATAAATTCAACAATGAATAAATGACAGTTTAAAAAACTAAAAAACACGCTTTTATTGTAGATCGAACTAAGAAATGAAAAATAAATTATAATTTTAAAAAACTAAAGAACACGCTTTTATACTGAATCGAACTAAAAAGTAAAAAAATAATCCTTAATATTTGAATAAAATGATGAACGAGAAAATTAATGTCATTGGGGTAAAAGCGTGGGGTGCAATTTCGGAATTGAAAGAAGTTAGAAACTATAACAATTGATATATTTATAGAACACCGCACGCTTTTACCCCAATGACATTCATTTTCTCGTTCATCATTTTATTCTTATATTAAGAATTATTTGTTTACTTTTTAGTTCGATTCAGTATAAAAGCGTGTTCTTTAGTTTTTTAAAATTATAATTTCTTTACAATTTATTTTCAAAGTGTCAAATGAACAACTGAACAGAATGAATAATGTACTGTAAAATGTTATAAGGATATAGATTTGCATAGAAAGCAATGATCCCCTATACATTTGCATAAGGCTGTCTTTGAAATAATGTTAAACAGGAAACCGATAGAAACAATTTTTGAAATAGAAAAATATGCCCACATTATTATTATATTCTGACTGTTATCTTTTAGAGAGCAGCATACTTTATTACACTAGTCACTTTTATCTCAGCAAATCAAAATTTTCTTGCATAAAACATATTTCATCTAAGCAAAATAATTTTTCACTTTATAAGTTGAAAAATAAGATTGCTTATTTTTTAAAAATTTATTTTCAGTTTTGAAAAATGCAGTATTATAAATAAACAGTAATATGAATTAGAAAATTGTAAATTTTCAAATAAAATTGAGACATTTTTTTTTCCTTCTGAAAATGTGAACCTTTTTTCCATTTGGCCAAAATTGCCTTAATAAGGAAAACTGAAAATATTGAAAAATTTACCTCAGCGCTTCCTCGATCTCTTATTTGTTTCCAAGGAGGAGGAGGAGGAGGTACATTAGTGAGATGATTTTTCAGCAATTCTAGCTGAACATTACATTTCTGATTCTCTTCTCTTAAGTGTTGATTTTGCTCTTCAAGCTAAGAAGAGATAAAATTCTATATAAATATCAAAGTATTATTTTTAACATGTTCCACTAATTTTTGCACAGTTATCACATTAAAAAAATAGTGCAGAGTCGTAAAAAATGGAACATCCATAATAACGTCTACAATTTTTATTGCAGTTGAATAAATTCGATATCCCTGCTTCTATGTTACCAGGAACTAAATTAATGATTTATTGATAACCACATATAAAAAATCTTCGTTAGATTATACATGCAGAATAAGGTAAAGAAAACTTAAAATTTCTTTGGAACCCAATAATTAGTTCCAGAAATATTTTGGAGGAAAAAAAGTTGTTAGGAGTCATATACTAGATCAGTGGTCTTCAAACTTTTTCAACTCACAGAACCCTCAGAACTTGAAGGTGCTTTCGTGGAACCCCATTCCATACACATACTTTGAAGAATATATCTCAAAAAAATATTAAAAGTACATCAACATGTAAAAAGGCACTTGTTAATAATATTAATTTGTGATTTCATTGTCCCCATTATATTTCATTGACCCATGCATTATATTTAGTAACTGGGATATATGCTAGTACATGTTCTTCAATCACATTACATATTCTGAGTTTAATTTGTTTTTATACTTTGTTTCTGTAGCGACTTATGTTGAGAAAAATATTTCACTTAAACACAATGTTCTAAATGGCATTAAATGTTTATAGCTGTATGAGAAATCCCGTGTATTTTGCATGAATTTGAAACCTAAAATTTAGAAACTGTTCTTACTTAAATTTAGACTCTCATCAACATCATTACATCAACTCTGTTGATATGTTGTTCCCTTTCCTTCATTATAGGTGTTGTTTTTTACAAATGTAAAAAGGTGCATTTTCGATTAGAAAACTATTTATTTTTGCGAGACATTTTGCTAACAAGTATATAATTATCTTGCGGAACTTGAGATAATAAACAATTGAATATTCCCACTCTAGTAGGAAGTATATATATAGAGATAAAACGCTTTAATATTCTTTTATTATTTAAAAAGTGTTGCAAAATAAAGGTATTATTTTCAGTTTTAATGAATGGGGGGGGGGGGTGAGCTTTAGAAACTTGTAACTATATAATGTGAATCCATTCTGCATACATATTTATTTCTTCTCGATTTTTTTGTTGTGACTCGTGGAATCCCAGGGTTCCGTGGAACACAGTTTGAAGACCACTGTACTAGATTAATTCAAGAGAACAATTTATGTTTCTTTGCTTAGGAACATTTTACGATACTTAAAGTTATAAGTTAAACTTTAATGATGGCAATTTTCGATCTTAAGTTACATCCTGGGCATTTCTCAAGCTGTTATAGGAAAGTGCGTGAAATTTTAAAGAACATTAAAAAAATTGGCAGCAATAATGAGAAAATCTTTTATTAGAAGTTCATCAGCTGTATTACTTACATTCACATATTAAAATCAAAATTTAGTTATATATATATATATATATATATATATATATATCACATGTTAAAATCGCGTAATACTTAAATTGCAGCCAAGGATATCAAATAGGTTTAAAATTACTACAAGAATGGAATTCAGCACATTTTAGAATTTCAGTTTTATATTTATTAAATAAGGTTAAGTTATTTATTATACTAAATAAGCAGAGATATTTTAGAAGTAAAAACTAACCCACATATGCAATAATCATACAATAAGATTTGCAATATGCCTTGTTGCGATGTTATTTTTAGAACAGAAAAAAATTAAGGACACTAATCAATGTTTGTAAACAATATCATAAGATTCTTCTTTAGCAATTAATTATTTTCCTTCCATTCATAAGCTTATAGTTCTTTCTTTCTTTTTCTTTTTGAGGAAATGTTTATTGAAGGAAGGAATATATAATACTGCTTGAAACACTGCTGTATTGATAACACTGCTTTGGGGCTTAAAATCAAACTCAATAAATAATTTCAAGCGATTTTCGAATGTTAAAATGAAGGAGATTTCCAGCGAAAAAAAGGGGGAAATTTCTAGAGAAATCGAATTTTTTTCAGAGCAAATATAATTAATAGCGTAATTAAAAATTTGATTGAGAAGACACTTAAAAGTTCCGGCTTCCCTAACCGAATACAAATCGTCAAATCCTTCAGCAATTTTTATTTCGGTTCATTTAAAAAACCCAGATCCGATTTTAGCACTTCCTATTCAAAATAACATTAAAATTATGAAAAGAATAATAAAATTATGGTTAAAGGCAACGCGAGAAAGATAATAAGACACTTTTACTACTAAACTTTTAATTGAGGGGGGGGGGAAATCCAGGTGCTTTTGTACATTTTTTAGATTATCAATGGACTAATGGATCCATTTCAATTGTCAAAAAAATTGCTTCATATCTTGAATTTGAATACATATTAATGAATTATTTACTTAAAAATATAATGAGTAGAGACAAAAATATTCTCAATCATTTTGTATCAGAATAATCTAAAAAGCGTACCTCTTTCAGTTTATTTGTAATCCATTCCTTGATTTTAGCAGCTTTATCTTCAACTTGTTTTGCATCTAAAATTCTTAATCTCCTCTGAAAAATTTTTTTTTAAAAAATCAATAGTAATTCTCAACTTTTTCCTGAGTAATTTAGTATATCTGCAAATTGCATGTATTTCAATAGATGCAAAAATACAAGAAAAAATCAATAAATTTGATACCTGTTCTTCTATTTGTAGCTCTAAATAAGATATTTTGCATTTAGTATTAGGACATTCATAATTATCCTTGGAATAAAAAGGGTTATTACAAGCACATGGTATGGAGGATGAAGCATCATTCTTTATCTCAGCAAACTTTTGTTCCATTACCTGGACCTGAAACAAGAAGAGTGACGTGATGTTAGTACAAAAAGAGTTCACTCATAAATAAATTAACAATTAATTTATTTATAAGCGAAATATAAACAACGAATAATCACTATTCTTGCATCACTGCATTATCACTTATAAAAATAAAAGAAACAAAAAAAACCGCACATAAATAAATAAAAACCGCACATAAAGAGTGAAAGAAGAGAAGGTGAAAGGTTATGTGATCACATTTCTACACTGTTTTCAGACACAACAAGCATTTTCATATTTCTGGAGTCCTTTTTGAAAGAGAACAAGGAAAAAGAAATGATTAAATTTTATATTTTAATACACTGATGTGATAAAAATTCCCCTTACATATAGAAATTACACATATTAAAGTTAAACACTCTTAAAGCGATGGTATTTGACAAAGTGAGAATAAATAGTCAAAAGGAATTATCATTATTTTCTCTCTCTCTCTCTCTCTTCACGCTATTATTAAACATACATAAAAAGTTTAGGTTTCCTCAAATCCTTACTTCTGTTCTTTTTTAAAAAAAAGAATATTAAAGAATATAAACGCAAGCAAAAAACATCAAGCAATTGATAAACATTAATAAAACCACTTCAATAAAGAAGGTATAAAACAACACTGCAGAATAATAAAAAGAAAAGTAATATGAGGTATATATATAGTTCCCTCTTTTAGATAAACAGGCTGTGATTTTATACCGAAAATAGGGCAATTTATGAGTTCCTATGACAATTAATCCCACTTGTTCAGCAACTCTGTTTTCGAGCCTTGGATGCTTCTCAGAGGGGAGTAGCAATTGTCCTCCCCAGAGCGTCCCAGGTATGTTCTATACAAATGGGGTCTGGAGATATCAAACTGACCAATCCATTCGGCGAATATCCTCACTTTCCATAAATTCCTCAACCAGATCAGCTCATGTGCATTGCGTTGTCATCCATTAAAATAAAATCAGGGCCAACTGCACTAGTGAAAAGGTGAACATAGTGCTCCAAGACCTCATCCCTATGTCTCACATAGTCACAAAGACATGGAGGTGTGTGCATCACGCGTGTGTATTTCAACTGTTGCATGTTTCCCCCCCCCCACACTAAATCAGCACTACATACGGAGCAAATTTCATTAAAATCCATCCAATAGTTCTAGAGATAATCGACAAAATCTAAAATTTCTTTTAATTTTGAGCACCAGCGCACTTTTTAATTCATAATAGCATATAACTTATGAAACACAAATAATATTAAAAAAAAGATTTTTTTAAGACAATTCCAACAATATAACAAAGAAAATTTTTATTTTAATTTCTTTTTATTAAATAATTATAAATATGTATATACATATGGCAGAATCCTAATATTAAGTGACAAAAAAAAGAAAGCGAATTTCCTTGTTATATGTTCCTCTTTATCGCTTCCTTTCTACATATGGAGTTGGACTATTTTTTTGTTTGCTACTGTTTATTCACTAATTAAATTTAATTATTCTAATAAAATAAAAAGAAAAAAATCACATTATCAGAAATTAGACCATCCCAGGTGGGATTCGAACCAACGACTTTTGGATTAGAAGTCTAACGAGCTACAGGGACACAAAGAGCGGTTTTCCTTTCTATATATGATGTTGGACTATTATTTTTTATTGTTACCTATTTATTCATTTATTAAATTTAATAGATGAAATAAAATTTGAAAAACTGTATAGACATCAAGTGTCATTGTGTCATCCATTACAAATTTAAAAAATTGTATATGAACTTGAGTGGATATATTTTATACTAAGTGGATATATATATATATATATACACAAAGATAATATTTTCATTAGCATATCTTTATTTTCTTTAAAAAATTAAGCTCACGAAATTCTGAACAGTGTATCAAAAAAAGGTGTTTAATTTCCAAATCATGATTTAATTTTAATCAAAGAATATTTTATTAGCACGAAAATAATATTAAGAAGTTCTCAATTAGCAATATTAAACATCAAATTTCATTTTAACTGATTTTTCGATTATTATTTAGCTGCAAAAAGTTCGAAAATAGCATCTACTTTTTATAATGTGAGTAGTTGGAATTTAAAAAAAAAATACTATTTTTCATCTGTATAGGAGAAATTTCATCTGTATCAAGGAGAAAAGCGACTCACTCACTGACTCATCAAGATATCGCCGGAAGTATTCAACCTACAGACTTGAAATTTGGTAGGCATATTCCTTTCATGGAGTAGAGATCTACAAAGAACGAATTTTTTTTGTGGAATTCGAACCCCCGTGGCGTTGCGGGGGCTCAAGGGGCGTTATAGATAATTATCCCCATTTTTAAACTATTAGACGTACAGTCTTGAAATTTGGTAAGCAGATTCCTTTCGTAGACCAGAGAACCGCTACAAAACGGGTTGCGCGAATATCAACCACCAAGTTTCATTTCGGGTGATTAAGGGGTGTAATCTATATACATATTTCAGTTTTTATACTATTAGATATAACTGCTTGAAAATTGGCAGGCATGTTCCTTTCATGGAATAGAGTTCCTCTAACAAAGAGTAAAACGAAAATCGACCCCTAAGGAGGGTTGTGAGAGGTCAAGAGGAGTTATAGAAAAAAAAATCCTGTTTTTGAATTGTTAGACCCACATATTTGAAATTTGTTATGCATATCTCTTTTGTTGAATAGGGATCCACTAAAAATGTATTTTAAGGAAATCCTGGGCGCGACAGGGGGCTACTGGGAAGTACTGACAAAAAAATTCCTTTTTTACGAACTACAAGGACTATAATAATGAAATTTGGTTTGCATTTTTCTTTTGTTGAATTGAAATCCGCTAAGAACGGTTATTTTGGAATTAGTAAAAAAGTATTGATAGTAAAAAAAAAAAATCTGTTAGATTTAGACTTGAAATTTGGCTTGCATGTTCATTTTACAGAATAGAGATCCACCGAAAATTGGTTTTGTGGGAATCCACTTTGTTATAGGGTTACATCATTCTATACTTCAATTTTAGAGATTTTTAGAAAATACAAATTGGATAAGTTCTGCCCCCCCCCCCAGTTTTTTTTTTTTATCAAGAGGCCACAGTTACTGGTATAAGTAATATTTTTCAATACAATCGAATTCTTAATGCTAGGACTTAGCTATCAATAATTTATTTATATATATATATATATATTACAAACAGCATATATTTATAAAACATCATGAAATACCCAGCGAAGCGTGTGGGTAACGGCTATATATATATATAAATATATATAAATGAATGTTTGTATGAAATCGCTTCACTCCAACACCGTTGAACCGAGCACTATGAAAATTGGCATGTATATGTATTTTTTTGTGGAGAACATTTTTGTGCTATCCTCTTTGTTGCAGATCCCCACCAGGTGGCGCTATAGCATATCAACTTCTGAACCGTTCAATCAATCGCCAAGTTGCCAACATGGTCGCCAAGTACAGAGATATTTGGTTTGGATAGGTTCTCCTTGAATTTTATTATATATATATATATATAAATGGATGCTTGTAAAAATGACCTCTCTTCCCTCCAATACCGTTCAACCGATCACTATGAAAATTGGCATGTATATGAATTTTTTTTGTGGAGAAGGTTTTTGTGCTATCTTCTTTGTTGCAGCCCCCCACCAGGTGGCGTTTCAGGAAAGCAACTTTTGCACCATTCAATCAATCGCCAACGTGGTCGCCAAAAATGATGCCAACTTAGCTCTATCACCAACATTTCGCTATATTTCCATTGAATTGCCATTATAATGTAAGGAACAACGTTGCTTGCGAATATTATAATTTTAACATAAAATAAATACAACGGGAAGTAATATTAACGTATTGCACATCCAGATATAAATTTTTTACACTATTTTAAGCGTTCATTACACAAAATTTGTAACAATGTGTTACTTTTGCTGAGCAGAGATTAGCTTAGGAAGGTGATTTCAAAAATCGATCCACAAGAGAGTTACGGGGCGTTATAAATTTTTTAAAAAAAAATCCTTTTTTATCAGCTATTAGACCTTCAAACTTGAAATTTAACAAAAATGTTGTTGTTGTTTTTTTGTTCAGCTAACATTTGCAAAAAGCTTTTTTGTTGTTGTTGTTTTGTTTAATTTGAAATTCACGTAAAATTAACTCATTAAAAACTTCTTTATTTTTCTATCTGCATTGTTTAATTTTTCGATACACCCGTGCGAAGAACGGGTATACCAGCTAGTATAATATATAACGGATAAACAAAAATCGAATTAAATCCAATAAGAAGAAATTATTAATTAATTCAAAATAGGATAACCATAAATTATTGACAATTACAATTTCAAACCTTTACTCTTCATCACTACAACTGTTTATGCGAAAAAATTTCTTCAAATTCTTATATAGTTTGATGTCTTTTAATTGAATATTATAAATGCGATTTGAAAAAAATGTCAAATAAGATACTTGTTTTATTTCTAATGTTGAAAGTGCACATAATAGCTTCAAAAGTAAATTTGCATATATATGTTTGCAATAGCCCGTATATATTTAATTTTTTTACTATTTCTGTCAGTAAAAATATGTTTCAATTTTATCAATTAAAATTTTCCAAGTAATTGATCTGCATTTTTTATTGTATTGGTATTTTCTAATTATTGTCTTTTAATAATATACAAATAAATATTTCATTCAAGAAGATTACATATGGGCATATGGGACGGGGGAAAAGGTTGAGATCACTTACTTCACAAAACAATAAAAGAGCCGTTGAAAATTTATATGAAATACGCACAGTGCTCACAGACATCTAGTCTGCTACTCAACAGAATAGAACATTTAACCAAAAAAAAAAAAAAAAAATGCAGGGTACAGACAATCTTATCACGATGGGTGCTTAATGAATTACTTTCTCAGCTTAGCAGCCGGTTCATGTTTAACAAGTTAAAAGAGCGTTCACTGCATAATTTTGTAAAAAAATTTCAACCGGGGGGGGGGGGACGAAATATCTCAAAGGAATGCATACGTAAAATGATGCGATAACAAAAATTCTTGCCTTCGAAAAAATCAATAAAAAAATTAACACCAATCAATACGAATAAGATAGTTAAATTCAATACACACAGATAAGATAAACACACAATAAATAAATTTATTGAATGTCTAAATCAGTGCTTCTTAAACTAGGGGTCGCGTGACTTGCAACTGCGGTAGCCAAAAACTTTAGGATCTTTTTGCATTAAAAATTACTTGTTCGTGATCAATAACAATAACAAAAAAAAGTGATGATCTCAAATGTTAGCTCAAAAAATTATTATACATAATAAACAGATTATAGTTTATATATAATTTACCTTGTAATTACATTATATGTTTTTCTTTTATTTTGTTACTGAATTAAAATTGATATATTATTATATTCAAAGTAAAAACTTTTATTACGGATGTTTATTACTTTAAAACAATAACATACTACAAATAAAACACATATAAAGTACCGAAGGGTGTATAAACTTTACACAGTACTTATGGGGTAGTACAAAATTTTTATACAAAAAAATGGGGTGGACACCCCAAAACTTTTAAGAGCTCCTGGTCTAAAAAAAATCAAATCAACATGTAATGTAAACTCACATTACAGATATATCGGACACGAATGCGTGATAAAAAAAATCAATAAATGAACTATTAGTCATTACATTAAGCAGCAAAAGTGGTCATGTTTTACTACAGGCCTTTAATTTTTTTATTGTTTTGTTGGGTCCTTTGTTACGGGGGGGGGGGATTTGACCCTCCATGCCCTGAATACCCAATCGATACCTTTCAGCACCGTCTGGCGCGTAGGTTTCATATCAAAAGGATGATGTCATCGAATTATCCACCGCTCGAGCAGAATTACGTCATCCGAGGGTATACCCAATCACCTTGGCCGATGGCAACGGACGCCACAGGGTATTGTTTACATACAGACAATGCAAGAGGTTTTGTACAATAATCAGCCTATAAAAAAGCCTTGATAATACGAAAGTAAATTATAAATTAATCTGATTGTGGTTCACTTGTAATCCTATTCGGAAAAAAGATGTTAAATTTTTAATTAAAACTAGTCAACATCTGAACAAAGAGAGATACCGTATTCAGGGAAGCTATAAAAAAATTACACAACAGAAGCTATTTTATAAATTTCTTTTATTAAAAGTATGAGTAGATGAAATTTACATGATTTTTGTTTTCGACTTAAATAAAATTATATTTAATTATCAACTAAATTTAAGTGATGAATAATAATTTCCTTCTCGTGATAAAAAAAAGATTCGATTTTATAAGCAAAGTTTAAAACATAAGATATTTTAATTTTTAAAGCGTCAAAAAAATCCTGTTTCAATGCAGCAGAATATAAATAATATAGACAAAAAGTATATTTTCAACTTTCGGAAGTAGGTTCCGCGTATAATATTCAATTCCCCATCAGAGCTTTGAAAAAATTCACATGTACAACTGGTTTACATCTGTTGTTATAAATATTGGAACTGAACTGATTTAAAAAATACATAAAAAGTAATGAGCAATGTTTTCGAAAGTAACGATTAAAATCAATATAAATTTACATCAAAACAAATTTCAAGTATATAATTTAATAAAACTAATTTTGTAATATTCAAACCCCAACAGCTAAAAACAGTTATCGTACAAATAAGAGAAACTTTCTTTTTGAAAAACAGATTAATTTTCGGGACAATTTATATACATGAATTAAAAAAAAAACATTTTTTTTAGAAATTAGAGGTGAAAATTTATTAAAAAAGGAAAAGCTAAATTAAACTTAAAATGAAATGTATAAGCAGAAGTTTGTGAAAGTGTATATTAGATATTAGAGTTCCACTCACCACAGATACATTTTCGGCGATCTCTTCGGCTTAGTAGGTTAAAAATTCAGGGATCCGTAACGAGCGCATGGGGGATAACGGTAAGCGAAAATTATTATGACTAACACAAAGGACGCAAACTGATGCCTTTTGGTGCGCACAGCAGCTGCTGATCACACAACAGAAGGGGATTCACTAGGCATTCAAAGGGGAACTAGGGTTGCCAGAAAAACGATGAACCGCCAAATCCCTGGGAGCAAATGAAACTTATATTAAGTTGGTTTGAAACAAAGGGTTCAAACGAAATCATAATGATAAAGAGATGCACAGTTTTTCTCGAGTTTCTTCATTAGGACTTCAATTTTCTCTCTCGCACATTTTGATGCTGTTTTTTTTTTTTTAAAGGTTGATTTTTTTTCAATGAAATGTATTTGTCAAATGAAATAATGAATTGAACTTTTTTCTAGAAAGAGAGAAAAATAAATGCAACGAAAAATTTCAGTTGCTAAAAAGTTTAAAATTAAACAATTATCTACTGAATTTTCGCATTTATATGAAAAATAAGCAAAAATTATATATACAAAACTCTTTCCCTTCCAGTAAAATATTCTTTTTCGAAATTTCTTTGTGTCTAAGGGCTTTCTCGAGATAAAAAACTTTTCCTTCCCTTCACAAAATCAGCACTTTCAATATTCCTTTTTGAAATTACTTTGTTTCTTTCACCTCCACTTAGACCGGCGTTGCACCGGCTTTTACAAAGTGTATAACTTAATCCCCATGGGAATTTGTTTTATTCAATGAAAAAAAATATTCAAAAAGGAAATATTACTATCTGATAAAAATATTTTAGTATTTTATTTTTGGTTTTTCATTCCGCTGCACTAGTAAATTATAAAACACGTATCTGACGTAAAAAATGTATACTATACAAAACTAACATATATTCATTATTTTAACAATAATTTCCTTCTTAGGATTTAAAATAATAAAATCGATTAAAAATGTTCAATTAGCACTGAATTGTGACATACCGTTTGCTTATATAATGGCACTGAAAATAAAAATATCGTTTATGGAAATCCATCTCAGTGGCAAAAAAGAAGGGAGGGGGAAAGAGTAGGTAGAGGAATTTGTTTTTCCGCGCATACGCCAATATCACACAAAATCTGGATTCATTGAGGTTTACCACAATCAATTATTACTGTCCTTTAGCAATTTTGCCTGCCGCTGAAGACCACCCGTTAAAGGGAAGGATGCACGCTAAATTTGACGAGAGCTCAACCGTCTTCCCGTTGGTGTGGTGTGGTAATTAGGAGAGAGGTGTGCCAGATCAGATGTGGTCCTCGTCCTAGACTATGGTTCAAATTTCTAGATACGTCGTCGAAACCTCTCGAACATTATGATGTTAATATTCACTTGCTTAGCAATTTTGGCAATTTTTTAGCCCCCTCCCCCAAACCGAAAATGTATCTTTTTAAAAAATAGTTGTATGTTGAAAAAAGAGAGAAAAGTATAGAAATTTTTAAAATTATAAAATTCTACGATTTTATTAAATTTTGAATTAAAATTGTGAGCATTTTGTGAACAGTCGTAAAAAAGAAAAAGGTTTTCGGTATTAAATTTTTTATTCAGAGGTTGATTCAGTACAATTATAAAAAAAAATCATACAGAACAATTGAAAAATTCTTTTCATAAAAATGCGTCGAAAATGACTCTTAAACAAAAAATGCAAGAAAATATTGCATTCAGGAACACTTGAAAAATGTCTATTAGACGAAAATAGACTAAATCTAAAATAGACTAATAAAGTATCTAATAGACTTTTTCAAGAGTGAAAATTTTTCCTTATTTTTTCAAGGAATAAGATCTTTCACGAAGTATTTATTTTCGATTAATGATTTACAGAAAACAATACTTTTTTTTACTTAAGAAAATGTTAATTTAAAGCAATAAAAAAACGTTCTGATACAAAAATTTAAAAAAACCTAAGCATATTCCTTATTTTAACAATAATTATTTTCTTGGAGCTTAAAATAATAAAATGGGTTTGAGGTATTTTCATTTACCTATCAATCGTTACATACTCTGGTATCTTAAAAAGTCTAAAAACTAATCCAGAAGAAAACATATTATACAGTGTGTGTTATTGCACAATTAATCTTGTAATGAATAATGGAAAACAATATTGCTTTAGTTTTTTAAAAAATATATTAATTTAAATCCATTTTCCCTAAATAGTGAATACAAAAATTCTCACCATTGTTTATTGCGTTGTTTTTAAATGTTAGATTAAAAATATATACGAATAACAAGGTAAAAAGCGTGTGGAAATTTATTTACACACACATTCACTGTACAAAATCATTCAAAAAGAAAATAATAGTATATGTGATAAAAACATATATTTCAGAATTTTCTTTTATTTTTAGGGTCTTTCATTCCACTTTTCTTCAATAAATCATTCTTTAAGAATGAAGAAAAACTATCAGTTTTTATAAAAAAAATAAAAGCTTGCACTTTAAAACAGTTATCTGTAATGAATGAAATACTATTATGCATAGCAAGTAAATTAGGCGATGATAGAGCATAACAAAGGGAAATTCTCTTAATCTAAGGTCGCTCAAAACTACCTTCCCCCTTCTTATTTTTAAACGAAAACAATAGTTAACGGCTAATTTTTTTTAATAAATTTCTTAATAGAAATCATTTTGCTTGCGAAACGCAGGTCTTTACTCCTCACGAACCACCGAGAATTTATTAAATTGTTGAAAGTAGCATGTGTGTTTAAAACCAAAGAGGATTCAATTTTTTAAAAAAATCCAAAATAAAATCTGTGATTTAAAGTAGAAATTTTCAAAACTACAAAATTTTACATGTTTATTAAACGTTGAATTAAAAATGGGAACATTTTTTGAAAAAGTATAAAAAAAAAACGTTTTTGGTATTTAATTTTTTAAATCACTGATTCTAAAAGAGCTAAGTTTGAACTTTTTTAGTTCAGAAGGTTGATTCAGCGCAATTATTAAAAAAATCATACAGAACGATTGAAAAATTCTTTTCTTAAAAATGCGTCGAAATTGACTCTTAAACAAAAAATGTAAGAAAAATAATGCTTTCAGGAATTATTGAAGAATGTCTTTTAGACCCTTTCCAGAGTGAAAATTTTTCGTTGCTTTTTTAAGGAATAAGATCTTCCGTCAATTTTTTATTTTCGGTTAATGATTTACAGAACACAATACGGCTTTACTTTAAAAATATATTAATTTAAAGCAATAAAAAAAAAACGTTCTGATATAATATACTACAAAAAACTACATATTCATTATTTTAACAGTAATTATTTTCTTAGAGCGAAAAGAAAATTAAAATGGGTATGGAATTTTCATTTACCAATCAATCGTTACACATACTGGTTGCTTAAAAAGTCTAAAAACTAATCTAATTTTATCCGCTTCTTATGCCACTCAAAAAAAAAAAAAAAAAAAAAAAAAAAAAAAAACTACCCTTCTGCAATTTATTTAAAATAATGACAACGGAGTAAAAGCAATTAAGTTTTTCACAAATATTATAGAATTTTTTTGTTTCATAAACGGATGCAAGAAATGAATTTTTTAAATTAAAGATATGTACAAAAAATTAAACCAAAAATAAATTTTTCACTTGCATTTTTTATTTTTACTCCCCGAATTTGGTGATTTTCATTTGTTACGGACACCACTTTCTCAAGGGTAACTCATGAGAAGAAGTGATTAGGACGGTGGAACAGAGAAAAGTTACACATTTGGCGCGAAACCGGTTTTCGACGCCAAGCCTTGCCGTAAAATCACCTTTTTTTTTTTTTGAAGGCTTAATTTTCAAGTGGAAGTTTCCAAATTTTCCACAGAGACAAAAAACAACGATACTTTTTAAATTAAAAAAAAATGTAAGAAAAATATAGTGTACAAATGGATTCTCGTAAAAAGGGTATTAGACGAAAAACACAAAACCTTTTTTTTAAAATGCGTAATTTTTTAAGTAATGTTTTCAATCTTTGAACACAATAGGAATAATATTGTTCGACACACGGAAATTTTTTTTCATTGAATTATCTTCATAAATGACGAAGTTATTAAATGTTTAATTAAAATTTTGAATACTTTTTGAAAAATCGTAAAAAAAAGTTTTTAGTATTTATTTTTTAAATGACTGATTATAAAAGAGCAAAGTATGAACTTCTTTAGCGCAGAATATCAGAAATCCATACGGAACAATTTAGAAATCATTTTCATAAAAACGCATCGATTTTTACTCCTAAATCCTAAAAATAGGAAAATATCGTTGTTTTGTAAAAAAAGGTATACCGTATCGTGGCGAAATAAATGATCTTTCCGATTCTGTAAATATTTTTTGTCTGATTTCGTTAAGAACAGATGGATTGCAATATTAAAAACAAGGAAAAAGTCGGAACTTCTCTCCCCTGAATTTGCTAAGATGCTCGGTGGAATGAAAATCACACAGGGGTGAAACAATTATGCGTTTTAAGGTTTTTAATTAATATCTTTTAACTAATTGCAATATCAGAATATAAATGGTCAAAATGGCTTACTCGGATCATTCCCGATCTTTTGGTACCTTCAGCGAATTTCTGCGTCTTACGGTTCGTGAGAAGATAGACGCACATAGATACGTTTGCTTACCTTCGAATTTTAAGGAGTCTAAGGGGTGTTAAAAAAATTTTTTTTCGAATTTTCGAAAAAAATATATCTTGTTCTTCATTTTTTTCTGAACATTTTGATACTAACCACGTGACAATACTCTAAAAACTTCGAAAGTTATTCAAAAAATTGCAAACAGCAATTTAGTCATAACAACTTTTAAATGGACACATGCCACGCCCATTTATTTTTAAATTCATGCATACCATTTATTTTTTTGTTTTTAATAAGCCTCATGAAATATTTTAAGTGCTTGAGTTGATCAGAAGGAAGCCTGCAACTCAACACATTCATTCTGCTGTGTTTTGATTCTCTTGTGTTTACTTTAGTACACGTTTTTTAAAACGCTTATCTAAAGCGAAGATTTTTGTTGTTTTATTTTGAAAAAATCGTTGGGCAATGTGCCCCAGGAAAAGATCTAGAGGAAATAAATATTTAAAGGTAAGTGACTCACATGTTACAGATATTAAACATACGAAGTGTGTAGAAATGAAAAGTACAAGTAAGTGTGCCGAAATGAAAAATGCTTCTAGTAAAAAACTTTCAGGAATTCTGACTTCATTAAAGTCAAATCTTGTTAAGGTAAGTGAAAACTTCAAAGAATATCGTATTTTTTGATTTTATTTAAACCTTTAGCTCTATTTTGTCAGTATCATGCTGTTTAAAATGTCATAAACCATTAACAATTAATGAAAAATCCACTCGTGGTTTATGTTCGAATTTTGAAATACATTGTAAAAAATGTGGGAGTATTTGTACTTTTTCAAGCTGTGAAAACATTGGGAATAAAAATAATGCTCCAGAAATTAACAGAAGATCTATTTTAGCAATGGGATGCATAGGTCAAGGTTTAGAGTCATTAAAAACCTTTTGTTCTGTAATGAGTCTTCCTAATCCTGTTGAACAAAAATCATATGATGTTATTAATAATAAACTTTCACTTGTTATGAAGGAAGTCGCCGAAGAAAGCATGAACAGGGCAGCTGTCGAAGAAAATTCTTCGTTACCTGATAACATTTTAACGGTAAGTGGTGATGGGACCTGGAAGACGAGAGGACATTCATCGTTAATTGGAGTATGTACTCTAATAGGGAGCGAAACAGGTAAGGTTTTGGATCGGGAAGTGTTGTCCTCATTTTGCAAATGAAGCGACAGTTATAAAGGGGTAAAGTTTGGTATCAAGTACAATAAATTGCAAAGAGCGCATAAGATTTCATGTAGAAAAAATTATTCTGGCTCTGCTGGTAAGATGGAGGTTGACGGGATGTTGAGGATTTTTAATCGATCAGAAAAGCTTCACGACCTGAAATATTCGAACTACATAGTAGATGGCGACACAAAAACATTCAATGCCCTTTCTGAAAACAATCCATACGGCTATGACCATCTTATTCAGAAAATAGAATGTGTAGGCCATGTGCAAAAGAGAATGGGTACAAGACTTAGGAAGCTTAAATTAGTATATGGTAAGAAGAAATTATCTGATGGTAAAACTATAGGCGGTAAAGGTAGGTTAACTGATAGTTTAATTGATAAGCTTGCGCATTACTATGGTAATGCTATTCGATGCAATTCTACTAGTGTAAAGGAAATGCGGAAAGCCATTTGGGCTGTTTGGGGTCATTCTTGCAGCACCGATGATGAACCGATGCACTGATTTTGTCCTACAAATCCAAATACATAGTGTAAGTATAATGCCGCAATTAATAATAATTTACAAAATTATAAACACAAACCCTCAGTTGCGAAAGCTGTTCGAGATGTAATTAAGCCTGTATTTGCAGACTTATCTCATCTGGCACTCCTGAAGAAATGCTTAGGAGGTAAGACACAGAATCCTAATGAAAGTTTAAATTCATTAATCTGGAAGTTTTGTCCGATGACGATTGATTCTATCCTTCAGATTGCAGAGATTGCTGCAAATCTAGCAACCAGCATTTTTAATGATGGAAATCAAATACTTATTACTATTTTAGAGAAATTTGGCTTAAAAATTAACAAAAATGTTTGTGTGTTCCTGGCTGAACGTGACAATCGTCGAATCTTTACGTCAAGAAAGAGGAGCTCAATGTCATCGTTTGAATCTCGCAGAGATTAAAAAAATTAAAAAGAGTACAGAAATTGAGCTGTTTGGGCAACAGGAAGACATATCCTATGATCCTGGAGCATTTTAGCATGTAAGTTTTAAAATTTATTTTCTCAAATTCAATTTAAAACTTTAAAGCCTTTTTTCTCAGTTTGTGTTTTTTTCACTTACGCGCATTGCGTTTCAAAAACTATCATACTTTGATGCATAAAACTTTACAGAATTATAAACTCTATCATAATCTTTAAATCCTAGCTATTTATAGTATTACATATTTGTAATTTTTTGAAAAATTTCAAAAAAAATAAATTTTTTGAAAAAAATTTTAAAAATGTACTTTTTTTATTTTTTAAAAATATTATTTTTTATTCTTTTTATATCTAATCGCTACCATCTAATAAGGATATATTTGACTTTATAAATCAACTTATTGCTAGTAATTAGAATTATTATTTCAGAAAATATCATGCGCGTCGTAAAACTTACTATTTGTTTCTTACAAAAAAATTTTCTTATATTTATGTGCTTATTATTTTTAAAATTATGATTATATTTTAGACATTTTATACTTTTTTGAAGCTTTATTCCTTTATAAAAAAATGTGTAAAAGAATCAAATTATTTCATTTTAACCTCAAAGAATTATTTATAGTCGAAAATTGTTCATATTTTGTGCTCTCGAAACATTTTTAACACCCCTGAGACCCCTTAATAGTGTAGACTAGCTTTCATGGCCCGGCGTTGCACGGGCTCTTACCGAGGGTGTAACTTAATCCCCATGTTAATTTCCTCCTTTCTTTCTGACGCCAACACTTTTGTGTGGGTTTGACGCATACGATGTGAGTGCATGGCCCGTGAGTGCGTGTCATGGCTTAGTCGCTTTAACATTTTAGCTTCTCTTCACAAATTCAGCACTTGCAATATTATTTTTCGAAATTACTTTGATTTCTTTGTGTCTTTCCTCTCCGCTTAGCCCGGCGTTGCACGAGCTTTTACCGAGTGAATAACTTCATCCCCATGGAAATTTCGTGTTTCCCTCAGGCCGATAGCACTTATGTGTATGCGCGCGATGTGAGTGATTTCTTTAACTATGTCATAAAAACTTCCTTTTTCGAAATTTGTTCTTGCGTTGGTGTGGTGTGGTAATTAGGAAAGATGGGTAAAAGCTCATGTTGGCGAGCTTTGCTTTGCTGGGGGCGCCAATATGCCAAAGGGGTTACTGTAAAAGCCTCGCCAGAGGCAGTCCATTGTCGTTCAGGAGAGAGGGTCGCTTTTTCGTCAATAGCGGGGTCAACGTCCCCCATAATAAACCTTGGATTGAAATCGCAGCTATTTGTCGTTATTGAACTTTCGCTTCGTACACCTCTCTCCCTCTTTCGCCACATTTTTTGGCCACGCCGAAGCCGGAAAAAGGCTAGCATTTGAGTCATCTAAAACTAGTAGTTAGATATGTCTTCGATTAAAACTTTAAATCGTAAAAGGGGCAACATACTTGCCCAATTAACAAAACTATCGTCGAAACCGTTAGATAATCTATCGGAATTTGAATTGCGTACAACGTTGGACTTGTTATATGACATAAAAGAAAAGTTTGAAGACATCAAACAAGCCTATTTCGAGATTGACAATGATAAGGAGTTTAAAGATGTTGAGCCCATACTAAACAAAATAGATGAAGACATTCAAGATTTCCAGGTTAGTGGAAAATTACTACTTTATAAATTTACGGAAGTTGATAAATTTAAACATAATAATAGTTCAGAGCATGCTAATAATGTTCGGCTTCCTGAAATTCCCCTACCACAGTTCGATGGACAATTTAGCAATTGGAGTTCATTTAAAAATCAGTTTCATAATTTAATTCAAAATAAATCCCAAGCTATCGGACACTCAGAAATTGTTTTATTTGAATGCTTCGCTTAAAGGTGCTGCAAAGCAAGTGCAGTCACCGAATGATACTTATGATTCTTTGCTTAAAGCTCTAACCCTTCGCTACGAAAATACTAAACTTTTCGTCGATAGTCACATACAAAACATAATAAATTATAAACCATTATTGAAAGAAAACCCTGCCGAACTTCGTCTATTAATAGATACCTTGCAAAGGAATATTCGCTCTTTAGAGGCATTAAAATTTGAACGTAATAACTTAGTTGATATTTTGTTGATACATCTAATTTGTGCAAAATTAGACAAAGAAACTCATAGACAATTTCAATTAACTGTAGACTCGCATGATGTGCCTACTTTGGACACATTTTAAAACTTTTTGGAAAAAAGGTATCAAATTTTAGAAAACTTGAATCACGTGTGTTTTGACTCCAAACCCAAATTAAACGTTACAAATAATAATGGAAGAAATAATATTCCATCCTACAAGTCAAAAAACTTTTTAACAAAATCTGTCTCTCAATATTGTATTATTTGTGAAGAAAATCATTCTTTGTATAAATGTCAAGTGTTCTTAAAAATGGAAGTATCTGAACGTTTTGATTTGTGTAAATTTAAAAACCTGTGCCTGAATTGTTTGATTCCAGCACATAAGCGGATTAATTGTACATCAAAATGCTCATTTTGTAATCGCAAACATCATTCCTTATTGCATCGAAATAATATACAACCCACAACGGAAAAGAGAAATCATTCGTCCTTGGTAAATCATTCTGCCCCCCATTCGTAGATGTTCCTTCCCCCACAACGACCCATTATGCAATGGGTGAAAATATGACTCCGAACAGCAGGGAAACGATTCAGAATTTCGTTACCCAGTCAAAACAAACTCATGTTCTCCTTAGCACTGCATTTGTTTATATTAGAGATGGTTGTGGTGAATATAAAAAGTGTAAAGCAATCTTAGACTCGGCATCGCCAAGCCTCATTTATCACAAATAATTGCGCAACCTTTTTGGGATTAAAGAGAAGTAAAATTAATATTCCAGTTGAAGGATTAAATGGTGCTACAGTAACTGTTGGTCAACAAGTTAACACAGTGCTATCAAGCAAAAATAACGAGTTCGTGACGGATATTGAATTCTTAGTAGTTCCTAAAATTACAGATTTAACGCCATCTCAGCAAATAGATATCACTAACATACAATTGCCTAAGGTACATTAGCATATCCTCAGTTTTTCGAACCTTCAAAAATTGATATTTTGCTCGGTGCAAAGATATTCTTTGAAATTTTAAAACAGAATCAAATTAGAATAAGAGTAAAGAAATATTGCTCCAAAACACATATTTTGGATATTTAGTAACTGGTAGTGAGCAAAGTGGTTCTAATAAAATTAGTTGTCATTTATCTGTTGACACTCGCTTAGATGACACTTTAAGATCGTTCTGGGAAATTAAGGCTTTGCCAGAAAAAACACTTGTCTATAATGAATTGAAATATTGCATGGAACATTTTGATGCTACGCACATTAGAGATAGTAATGGTCGATATGTCGCCCAGATACCCATAATAAAGGACAAAGTTCAACTCGGTTCATCTAAAGATCTCATGGTTAAAGGACTTAATAGCACTTTAATTCGATTAAATAGAAGCCCAGATGTTAAAAAATTGTACAATGATTTTTATGTCGATGATGTTCTTAGCGGTGCACCAGATTTGGAAACAGCCATTGAGATTCAGCAACAATTAATAGGAGTGATGAATGCTGGTGGAATGCAGCAATACAAGTGGTGTTCTAATAGTCGTCACCTCCTTTCGAAAGTATCAAATGATGATCAAGAATATGTAGTGGGAAATGATGATCATACATCAGTGAAAGCATTAGAATTGTCTTGGAATCCTAAAAGAGACAGTTTTCTTCGTAGTGATGTTGACTTTACAAACAATTGGGAGTGTTCAAACACTGATCCTGTTTATATGAAAGAACTAAAGCCTATCATGAACACTTTTGTCCAATCAACAGTGATTGACTTTTTTGATGACTTGTATAAACTTTCTAATAACTATATGGAATTAATTAGAATTTTAAGTTTCTTGTTTAGGTTCCTGCAGAAGTTGCAAAAAAAGAATGTAGCAGACATTTTTTTAATGAGTATAGAACTAAATCATGCTCGTGATGTTTTAGTACAACAGGCTCAAACTCGGGAATTCAACGCGGAACTGAAGGTATTAAAATCGGGAAGCACTATACCACTGCTAAGTAAGTTAAAAACTCTAAACCCTTTGTTAGATGAAAATCAGATTTTGCGAGTTGGAGGTAGATTGATTAATTTTGAATTAAGCGAAAATGCTATAAGCATCCTATTGTATTACCAAAAGGCCATAAACTTACCCTTTTAATATTAGATTGTTTTCATAAAAAATTCTTGCACGTAGGACCAAATACTCTACTTCATCTCGTAAGACAGCAATTTTGGCCAATTAATGGCAGAAATCAGTGTAGACAAATCGTGCGTAATTGTGTAATTTGTTTCAAAAACAAGCCAATTTTAACCAGTCAAATCATGGGTAACTTGCCTAAAGAAAGAGTAACGGAAACATTTCCTTTTTACCATACTAGTATAGATTTTTGTCGACCCTTTTTTGTTAAATTTAGAAATCAACGTAAAGGGATTTTGAATAAAGTTTATGTAGCTGTATTTGTATGTCTCGCAACTCGTGCGATTCACTTAGAAATTATGACTGAGTTAAATTCAGACGCCCTCATCGCTACTTTAAAACGTTTTTTCTCTCGTCGCGGAAAACGTGCAAGTGTAATTTCTGATAATGCCCCAAATTTTGTAAAAGCATCTAAAGACTTAAGAAAATTGCATAATCTTGTAATGCAACCAGATGAGAAAGTGTCTAGTTTTTTATACACTGAAGGAGTACGTTGGAAATTTATACTTCCCAAATCTCCCAATTTTGGGGGAATTTGGGAAGCTGGAGTCAAGTCTTTTAAATTTCACGCAAAAAGAATTATTGGTAAATTAGCTTTGACTCTAGAAGAATTTCTTACAATAACAGTTCAAATAGAAGGAATTCAATTCGAGACCTCTGATTCCCCTTTCAGCTGAAGTTGAAAACTTTGAAGTTCTAACACCTGGTCACTTTCTCATTGGGCGTGCAATTAATGCTATTGTTGAACCAGATTTATGTTCCGTAAAAACAAATAAACTCGATAAGTATAGGAAAATTAGTAAAATTGTTCAAAATATTTGGAAATCATGGAAAAAAGATTATCTGAATAATCTGCAAATTCGTAATAAATGGCAATTTGAGCAATCTAATGTAAAAATGAATACGGTTGTATTGTTAAAGGAAGATAATCTTCCCATTGCTCATTGGATTATAGGAAAAATTGTCCAAACATACCCAGGCACTGATGGCAAAATTAAAGTTGTGCAATTAAAACAAGCAAATGGTAACTTTGTTAAACGACCTATTTCAAAAATTGCTATTTTACCTATTGAGTAATGTAAATATTGAAAATTAATTTATTACTTTGATTATTGATTGTATTTCAACTCTTAGTATTGCTTTTGATTGTTGATTGTATTTTAATAATGACTACTAGCTTTCATGGCCCGGCGTTGCACGGGCTTATACCGAGGGTATAACTTAATCCCCATGTTAATTTCCTCCTTTTATTCTAACGCCAACACTTTTGTGGGGTTTCACGCGTACGATGTGAATGCATGTCCCGTGAGTGCGTGTCATGGCTTTGTTGCTTAACATTTTCCCTTCTCTTCGCAAATTCTCGATCCTAGTACCACTGAAGACCCGCCGTGTAGGGGTGGGATGCACGTAAAATATGTCGAGAGCTCAAACGTCCTCCCGTTGGTGTGGTGTGGTAGTTATGAGAGGGGGTGCCTGCTCAGGTGTCGTCCGCGTCACTTGACCATGGTTCAAAATTACGCGGACCGTCCCCAAAAGGCCTCGTGTTGCTGAACAGTGGGACGTTAATATTCACTCAACTTCACAAATTCAGCACTTCCAATATTATTTTCCGAAATTACTTTGATTTCTTTGTTTCTTTCCTCTCCGCTTAGCCCTGCGTTGCACGGGCTTTTACCGACTGAATAACTTCACCCTCATGGAAATTTCGTGTTTCCCTCAGGCCGATAGCACTTGTGTGTGCGTGCGTGCGATGTGAGTGATTTCTTTAACAATCTCATAAAAACTCCCTTTTTCGAAATTTGTTCTTGCGTTGGTGTGGTGTGGTAATTATTAAAGGTGGGTGAAAGCTCATGTGTCGTCCTCGTCACTTGAGCATGGTTGAAAATTTCGAGGTCCGTCACCAAAAACCCTCGAATAGGCAAACAGTGCGAATTTAAAAATCACCCACTCACTCTCCAATTCTTTCGTTTTACCGAGTGAATAACTTCATCCCCATGGAAATTTCGTGTTTCCCTCAGGCCAATAGCACTTGTGTGTGTGTGTGTGTGTGTATGCGCGCGATGTGAGTGATTTCTCTAACTATGTCATAAAAAATCCCTTTTTCGAAATTTGTTCTTGCGTTGGTGTGGTGTGGTAATTATTAAAGATGGGTGAAAGCTCAGGTGTCGTTCTCGTCACTTGAGAATGGTTGAAAATTTCGAGGTCCGTCACCAAAAATTTTCGAATAGGCAAACAGGGGGAATTTTAAAATCACCCACTCACTTTCCAATTCTTTCGTTGCAATTTTTTATTTCCCGGAAACGAAAATGTAGTCTTTTTAAAAATAGTTGTATGCTGAAAAAAAGACAGAAAGTATAAATTTTTAAAATTACAAAATTTCACTACTATTTTAATTCTTGGAGTAAAATTGTGAGGATTTTTTTGAAATATTCGACTCGGGGGAAAAAAGTTTCATGCAATTACCTTTATAAAAGAAGAAATTATTAAATGATTGATTTAAGTATTTTGAGTGTTTTATTACAATTCGTTCAAAAAAGTTTTCGGCTTTTTATTTTTTAAATCATTGATTCTGAAAGTTTTAAAAATCATTTTTATATAAACGCAACGATATTGATTCATATGAGAAAAAATCATAAAATATGCAAAACAGCATTGTTTTGTTAAAAAAAAAAAGTTGTTTTTTTTCTATAAAATTCTTTAAAGAAAGATAGTTTTTTCCCGGAAATGAAACTGCAGCATTTTTTAAAATAGTTGTATGCTGAAAAAAGAACAGAAAGTATAAATTTTTCAAATAACAAAATTTCACTACTATTTTAATTCTTGAAGTAAAATTGTGAGAATTTTTTGAAATATTCGACACGGGGGGGGGGGGAAGTTTCATGCAATTACGCATTATTTTAAAGTAAACTATAAGTTTTATGAAAGAGAACAAAAATTTCGATACTGATAAATATTTTAAATGAATCTCAGAAATGCATTGAATGCATTTTAATTTAAAAAAAATATATTAATTTAAATCCATTATCAATTAATACTAATAAAAAAAATTCTACAGATAGCTCTTGAAACGTTTGGATGTTTGATTAAACATATATAAGTGTTAAAAATCCACTTTTGGGGGAAAACCTAGTTATATGCTAACATTCAATGGAAAAAACATTCAAAAAGAAAATAATACTATTTGATAAAAACATTTAATTTTTTAAATTTTAATTTTATAGTTTTTCATTCCACTCTGTGTTAAAATTATTTAAACACGTATCTGCGAAAAAAATTATATTATACAAAACTAACTTATTAATTATTTTTAATAAAATTGATTAAAAATGCTCATTTAGCAATTAATTGTGACATACCATTTGCTTACATAATGGCAGCACTGAAAATGAAGTAAATTTCAGATCATTGGGGATGCAGCAAGTGAATTCAATCATTGAAGAAGAGAGAATTAATTTACGGGTGGGAAAAATAAGCAGAAATGAACAAAATCGAATTGTTGAAAAAGATAGAAATTACTTTGAATGATTAAAAATCAGAAAAAAACCTTTCTGAAGGCAAAAAAAAAAAAAAAAAAAAAAAAAAAAAAAAAAAAAAAAAAAAAAAAATGAAAAGTACATTAAAATAACAGAGGATCATGTTAAAATAAGTATTTATCAGTAAAATTAATTTACGTGGGAAAAATTAGCAGAAATGAAAAAAAAGAGATCATCCACGATTCGAACTCGCAGACACGATCTGTTTTACGGTGTAAATGAGAGAAGCGAAGCGCTACCGACTGTGCTACTGGGACCCGTAGCGAGAATTGAAAATAGGCAATAATAATGAATGGGAGGACAAAAAAGTAATTTTTTCACTCGCAATTTTTTTTTTTTTTTTTTTTTACTCGCCAAAGTTACTGATTTCCCTTTAAAATCCGTAATTTTGAAGCAATTTTTTCAATCTTCGTGTATGTTACGGATAATATTACTGTACACACGGAAAAAAGGTTTTGTGAGATTATCTTCATAAATGACGAAGTTATTCAATGTGAAGTAAAATTTAAGACTACTTTTTAAAAATTCTTTAAAAAAAAGTTTGGGGAATTTTATTTTTTAAATGAATGGATATAAAAGAAAAAGGCTTGAAGTTAATTAGTGTAGAATATCGATTTAATAACACGAAAAGTAATTCATACCCAACAATTTAGAAATAATTTTCATAAAAACGCATCAGTTTTAACACTATTTTAAAAAATTCGAAAAAAATAGAAAATATCGTTATTTTACAAAAAACATTATACCGTGTGGTGGCGAAATAAATGCCCTTTCCGATTCTGTAATTATTTTTTGTCTGATTTCCACACCGAAAATTAGATGACAATTTTAATATGGTGGAAAACGTAAGATTACCGCTCGGCCGAAACGGAAGGGAAGTTCCGCCAAGTAAACAACCGGCAGGAGTAAAACAATTCGGCGTTTTAAGGTTTTTAATTAATATCTTTTTAACTAATTACAATATCGGAATATAAATAGGCAATACGGCTTCCCCGGAAAATTCCCGATCTTTTGGTACCTTCCGCGACTTTCTGCGTGGTGCTGTTCGTGAGAAGATAGACGCACATAGATAGATAGATAGATAGATAGATAGATAGATAGATAGATAGATAGATACGTTTGTTTACCTTCGAATTTTAATAGTGTAAGATAACTTTTGATTTCGATTGTATTTTTAATTCTTATTATGCTTTATATTGTTGATTATATATTTGTTCTTATTGTGTATGTTGTGTGATACCCTCTGTACAAATTTTATGAAAATGTATCATTGTTTTGAAATGTATATTTCAAGGCCCGGCGGGATGTTGGAGAGCTTGGCTTAGCTGGGAGCGCCAATGTGCCAAAGGGGTTACTGTAAAAGCCTCGCCAGAGGCAGTCCACTTATTGTCGTTCAGGAGAGAGGGTCGCTTTTTCGTCAATAGGGGGGTCAACGTCCCCCATAATAAACCTTGGATTGAAATCGCAGCTATTTGTCGTTATTGAACTTTCGCTTCGTACACCTCTCTCCCTCTTTCGCCACAGGTGTCGTTCTCGTCACTTGAGCATGGTTGAAAATTTCGAGGTCCGTCATCAAAAACCCTCCGAATAGCCAAACAGTGCGAATTTAAAAATCACCCACTCACTTTCCAATTCTTTCGTTACAATTTTTTATTCCACGGAAACGAAAATGTAGCCTTTTTAAAAATAGTTGTATGCTGAAAAAAGACAAAAAAGTAGAAATTTTTCAAATTACAAAATTTTACTACTATTTTAAATCTTGAAGTAAAATTGTGAGGATTTTTTGAAATATTCGACACAGGGGAAAAAAGTTTCATGCAATTACCTTTATAAAAGAAGAAATTATTAAATGATTGATTTAAGTATTTTGAGTGTTTTATTAAAATTTGTTCAAAAAAGATTTTGGCTTTTTTTTAAAATCCCTGATTCTAAAAGTTTTAAAAATCATTTTTATTTAAAAGTAACGATATTGATTCATTTTAGGAAAAATCATAAAATATGCAAAATATCTTTGTTTTGTATTAAAAAAAAGTTTTTTTTTAAATTCTTAAAAAAAAAAAAAAGATAGTTTTCGGCATTTTATTTTTTAAATCACTGATTTTAAATGATCAATGAACTTTTTAAAAATAATTTTCTTTTAAATTCATCGATATTTATAAAATACAAAACTATAACTTATTAATATTTTTACATTAAAATTGATTAAAAATGTTCATTTAGCAATTAATTGTGACATTCCGTTTGCTTAAATAATGGCAGCACTGATAATTTACGCGGGAAAAATAAACAGAAATGAAAGCTTCTTGTTAGGAATTGTTGAAAAAGAGAGAAATTACTTTGAATGAATAAAAATCAGAAAAGAACCTTTTTAAAGGCTAAAAAATATGAAAAGTGCATTAAAATAACTGAGGAGCATGTTAAAATATGTATTTATCAGTAATTAATTTACGTGGGGAAAATAAGCAGAAATGAAAAAATCGAATTCTCTAGATTCGAACCCAGACATATGAATTAGTCAGCTTGCAGTCTGGTGGGAGAGACGCGCTATCCACTACACTACACAGACCCGTAGCAGAAAGTGAAAATAGGCATTAATGATGAATGAGAGATTCAAATTGAAGTTAATTTTTAATTGAGGGGATCCACAGGATATTCACATAACGATTGAAAAAATGTATTGCAAAAAATTTATTGATTTTTGATATATTAATAAAACGCAATTAATAAAAAAGAATATATAATATATGAACATAGCTTTTTTTTTTCTAAGGAAGTTATGCTTATTTAACTGACTATTTCCAAAAAAAAAAAATTCGAAATGAGCAAATTTTTCGTTTTTATTATGAAATTATATGTCAAAAAAAGAAATATACATTAGGCATTATTTTAAAGTAAACTATAAGTTTTATGAAAGAAAACAAAAATTTTGATACTGATAAATATTTTAAAAAAATGAATCTCAGAAATGTATTGAATGCAATCTTTCATCTTAATCTGACATCTATAATAATTTAATTTTGAAAATTATATGAAGAAAAGATGACGAAAATATAAGAGCTAAAATAACTTTTTCACTCGCATTTTTTTTTACTCGCCAAATTTACTGATTTCCCCCTGTTTAAGGCAGAACTTCTTAGTGTAACCCTTGAGTTAGATGCGGTTGACGGTGAAGCAGTTCAAAAGTCTTTGGCGCAAAACTAATTTTCGACGCCAATGTTTATCTAAATGTAAAATCGCGTATTTTTAATTAATTTAAAAATCATTACCTTCATTTTTAGGGCATTATTTCTAAGTTAATGCTCTCAAACTTCAGAAACTGATTGCAAAAATAAAGTACTTTGAAATGAAAATGTACAAAAAATACTGTTTAAGTTATTTCTCAGAAAAATAGCAGTTTACGAAAATCACAAAATGTTTTTTAAAATCCGTAATTTTGAAGCAATTTTTTGAATCTTCGTATATGTTACGGATAATATTGCTTTACACACGGAAAAAAGTTTTGTGCAATTACCTTCATAAATGACGAAGTTATTTAATGTTTAGTAAAAATTGGGACTACTTTTTAAAAATTCTTTAAAAAAAAGTTGGGGGAATTTCATTTTGTAAATGACTGAATCTAAAAGAGAAAGGCTTGAAGTTATTTAGTGTAGAATAACGTTTTAATAACACGAAAACAAATTCATACGCAACGATTTAGAAATAATTTTCATAAAAACGCATCAGTTTTAACACTTTTTTAAAAAATTCGTAAAAAATAGAAAATATCGTTATTTTGCAAAAACAATTACTCCGTATCGTGGCGAAATAAATGATCTTTCCGATTCTGTAATTATTTTTTGTCTGATTTCAACACCGAAAATTGGATGGCAATTTTTAAATGGTGGAAAACGTCGGATCACCGCTCGGCCGAAACGGAATGGAAGTTCTGCCAAGTAAGTAACCGGCAGGAGTAAAACAATTAAGCGTTTTAAGGTTTTTAATTAATATCTTTTCAACTAATTACATTATCGGAATATAAATGGGCAATACGGCTTCCCCGGAAAATTTCCGATCTTTTGGTACCTTCCTCGAGTTTCTGCGTGGTGCGGTTCGTGAGAAGATAGACGCACATACATAGGTACATAGATATGTTTGTTTACCTTCGGATTTTAATAGTGTAGATTTTTAAATAACGTTTTTACTAAAAGCATTCCACAAGATCTGTTAAGGTGTAGAAAAATTAATAATTTCTTTACCTTTTCATAATGCATTTTGAATTATCAGTCACGTTCAAATAACTTTTTTACAGGAAACATCAAATTTACCGATGTGGAAACATAGATGCAGATTGAAAAAGGAAACTTCTATCTATAGAGAAGTGTCACTAAGCCGATAGACATATCTTTTTAAATAGAATGGAAATTTTTTGACTAATATAGGAACAATTTGTTATAGATGCATCATAAATGTTTACTTAATTTAAAGAAAACAGCACCAATTATTCCAATTAAAATAACAGATGAATTATTAATAATTAGTATCTTTTTATTATTTATTATTATAATAATAAGATGGAAAAAGATCTGACAACAAGAAATAAATGAACATCCTTAAGGAAATATAAATAATCCAAACAAACTACAAAATCTGAATAAACCCACGTAAACAAACAAGTAGTTGCCTAACAACTGTGGGTCAGTTAAAAAGCTTGCATGGGTCAGTGTCTGATTTTTGGGTCATAGGTTCGCCACCACTGACGTAGTGTATGAAGAGATAAGTAAATGATTACAAATTCAGAAGAACAGATTGTTTTATTCAGAAGATATGGCATGAAAAAAGTTACAAATCAGTTGGTAGTAAATCCACCTCTGGTACAAGCTGAAATACGGCGTGGCATCGAATCAATGAGGTCACCTATGACCTCCTGAGGAAGATAATGCCATATTTTTTTGCAAATGGGCAGTTAATTCATCAGTAATCTGAGGCTGCTTCAGTTTTCTTTCATGCACGTGCCAGGCGTACTCTACTGGCGAGAAGCCTGGCAACCTGGCAACCACAGGAGTACATTATATCCTTGAAGACATTGTTGGAAAAGTCACACAGTATGTGGGTGAGCGTTGTCTATCTCATAAATGGAATTTAGGAACTTGATTGCATAGGCAGAACAACTGGCGTTAAAATCTAGTCCACGTAATTGCTGCCGTCAAAGTGCATTGAAGGAAGACTACAGGTGATCGTGTGTCCCAACAAATCGCTCCTCACGCTATCACACCTTGTGTAATCGCCGAATGCCTCTTGAAAACAAATGCCAGATCGGACCGGCGGCTTTTTACAGGCGTATGCACCGAGAATGAATCGGGATTCATCGCTGAAGATCACATGCCTCCAGTTGGTCACACTCCAGTCTGCTTGAGTTCGATAAAAATCCAATCGACACTGCCTATGATATCGGGTCAGCGGTAGGCGTCTTGTAAGGACCGAAACCTGAGCGCCTAAAGGTAAGGGAGGATTGAAAGGAAGACTAGCCATACATCAAAAACAATCTAATTATTCACAATACTAACCACAACTCAGATTCAGTCGTTCAGGGATAAGAGATGCACCCAATTAATCAATCTGGAGACATTTAACGAGGTACGCGAGATATGATAATACTTTAAGGTTTAATACACTTACTTAATGCAACATATCTAACTTCTTCACTACTTAATTTAGATTCAATCCAAGGTGACAATTCATCACCTTAAGTAATTCAATTATCAAATATTAATTATCATCGATTCACATTCAAATTGATTAATTTCTGCTCCACTAGCAGTCTATCCTATATGTATACATATATATACTAGCCGTTACCCTCCCGCTTCGCTGGGTATTTAATGATGTTTTACAAATTAAAATGCTTATATATATACAATATTGATATCTAAGTCCTAGCATTAAGAATTCCATTGTATTGAAAAATATACTTATACCTGTAACTCTCGCCTCTTGATATAAAAAAAAAAGGACAGAACTACTAATTTGTATTATCCAATAATCTCTAAAATTTAGCATAGAATGATGTTTGCACTTTCGTAACCCTATAACCAAGTGGATTTTCGCAAAACAAATTTTAGGTGGATCTCTACTCCATAAAATAAACATGGAAGCCAAATTTCAAATCTAAAAATCTAATAAAGCAAAAACAAAAATTTTACTATCATACCCCCCCCCCCCCCGGAATTCCGTTGAGAGTCGTTCTTAGCAGATTTCAATTCAACAAAAGTAAAGTGCAAACCAAATTCCATTATTATAGTCCTTGTAGTTCGAAAAAAGAAATTTTTTTGACAACACGCCCCAGTAACCCCCTGCTCCCCCAGGAGTTGATTCTCATCAAAAGCATTCTCCGTGGATCCCTATTCAAAAACAGAAACATACTTAATAAATTTCAAGTACACAGGTGCAATAATTCTAAAATAGGATTTTTTCCCTATAACTCCCCTTGACCCCCTCGCAACCCTCCTTGGGGATCGATTTTTGTTTTACTCTTTGTTTGAGGAACTCTAATCCATGAAAGAAACATGCCTACCAATTTTCAAGCAGGTAGATCGAATAGTTTAAAAACGGAAATATTTATCTATTACGCCCCGTAATCCCCCGAAATGAAACTTGGGGGTTAATTTTCGCGAAACCCATTTTATAGCGGTTCTGTACTCAACGAAAGGAGTTTGCTTACCAAATTTCATGACTGTATGCCTAATAGTTTAAGAATAGGAATAATTATCTATAACCCCCCCCTTGAGCCCCCGCAACGCCACTTGGGGGTCTGTTTTCACAAAACCCATTTTGTAGCGGATCTCTACTCTATGAAAGGAATCTGCTTACCAAATTTGAAGACTGTGGGTCTAATAAATTAAAAAGGGAAAAAAATATCTATAACGCCCCTTAAACACAAAAACGCCACTTGGGGGTTGATTTTCACAAAACACATTATACAGTGAATCTTTACACCATAAACGGATTCTGTTTATCATATTTCAAGACTGTACACTTCCAGGAGTTTAAAAATGGAAGTAATTATCTATAACGCCCTTTAAGCTCCGCAACGCCTCTTCGGGGTCGATTTTCACGAAACCGATTTTGTAGCGTATCTCTACCCTATGAGAGGAATTTGCTCTCACAGGTCTCATTTTCCGATACAGATGTTTCAGTTGGAATTTATTCGGACTCTTTTCGATTTTCAACAGAAAAATGTGTATATTTTTGTAAAACTTGTAGATAGAGCATTGCTTTTTCTTCTTCCGTTAAATCCTTATTATGGAGAATGTTTTTCATACGTTGATCAAGTTCCGATAAGTGTTTCGCTACTTGAACTCTTTCCTCGGGTACCAATACAAATTTTTTGCTAAAGTCCATTTTGAATTAAAGAGCTGATAACGGAAATAGCTGCTGGTAATAAAATTGATAGGAATCCTTCTCCTTTTTGAATTAAAATTTTCTTTTTCTCGTAAAGAGGTGTTTTTTTTTTTGTTAGAAAGCTTTCTTTATAGGGACATAAGCGATTTTTTAAAAATTTTAGTCAACGAAATGTTACCACATAAAACATTCAGCACACACTCATACAAAATTTTTATTTATTTATTTGAACACTTTTTCAAAATAGATTTTGAGTTTTTTGTTTTAGAAATTAATTTTAAGAGCTCTAAAGTTTGTTCAGAACACACCTGACATCTTGCGAACTAATGAATATTCATCGAACAATTTAAATCTATTTATTTGTTTCAAAGTAATGGGTTATCGAGGTTGATATACATAAAAAAACATCCCCAGGAAACATACCTGTGCGCACACGCAAGGATTCATCAGTTTCAGGTTTTAAATCAATAAGTAAGTATCCGTACGGTTTTGATGTGGCATCTGCGTAACATTCTTGAAAAAATTTCACTTTACGAGGATATAATTGGCGCCCCAAATGTGTAATTTGGGATTGATCTCTTCGATTCTTAAATAATACAAGATAATGGGCGTTTAAGGAAATTTCTCTAATTTCTTTCCCTTAATGAAAAATATTCTGTACCACAAAAATTATACTTAAATTTCTGTGATGCGAATATTTTACAAATAATTTTGTTAATTGGGGATCATTCCCTAACTCGCCCATAAGATCGTCTATAACAATTAACGCATCCGAATACTGGTGCACATTAGATGAAATACCTTCATGAAAGGAAATATTTGGCATTTCTTCATATAACTTTTGGTAAACCCCATAACACCAAACAATTTTTTTAGGAAAAGGTTTAATCATTTTATTTTCAATTAATTTTTTAACGAACTTACTTTTACCGCTACCAGATGGTCCAGCCAAGATTAAAGTAAATGGATGAACTATAATTTGAGAGAATCCATGATTAAACTAAATAATTTTTATCAATGATGCTGCTATTTATACTACGAGTCGGTTAATTATATAAATTTTATTTTGTGTGAAACAAAAAGAAAATTCATAATTTATAGTATTTGCCTCATGCGAAAATGAAGCACTATGATCACTTTACCTCTTTCAAAGGAACAAAAATCACCTGAATTGAGTCTCAGTTCAGCTTGAATCGTTTGAAAACGAGTGTCTCACTAAAGGTAAGTATTGAGGTCTATCATAATATTGACTAATCGTTTCCCCGTCTTCACCTTTAGTTCGAACGATTCGCAATAAAGGAGCTTGTGTATCTCCCACAATTTGAGGTGAAATTAGATCGGAGTAAACGTAAAAAACCGAAAAATTAGACCATGCATCAGCAACGAATTCGCTTTTCATGTTACCCGTTATTACTGCATTGCGTTTGAACCCTAACAATTCGCCTAAATTCTCTAAATGAAGACTGCTACCTTGAGTCGCATTAATTATCACCCGTTTCGATGCTTTATTGTAATTTATTGTGAACCGACTAGGTTTTTTGGTAAAGCAAGCTGTAGGGATGATATAATATCAAACATTGTTTCATAACACCCCGCATCAATTGTTTACTTAACGGTTGAAGAGATATTACCGTCACCCACTTTGTATCGAAAATAATTGTTAGTTTCATTTACGTTAAGCCAAGAATGAGGGTAGATGATTTCAGACAATCCCACTTCCCATTCACCATTTAAATAAACGGGGAGGGTAACTGAGTTTTGAAATGAGATATTTTGTTTTCTGGAAAGAAATGCATAGAACTATCAGAAGGTAATGTTATGTAGAAAGACATTTTGAAAATGAGACCGTAAGAAAAAAATTTAACTATTTATACTTTTTGAATATCAGTCACCCAATCATTAAACTTTTCAGGATAACCTAAAAATTTAACAAAATATTCAGTGATTCCTCGTCTTTTTCTTTGTTTGATGACATTCTCTACAGGATAGAAACCAGAGTCGACAACTTTTTGTAATTCTGCTTCGTAATAAGTACCTTTAATCTCTTCACCTTGTAAGTCTCTTAATTTTAAACGATCGGAATTCTTTGCATGATTTCATAAACAGTGAAAAGTTCTCTGCTCCAGTTTTGTTCATATCCTTTTTCAAAGAGAAGTTTTTGCTTATTAATGCGCACAACATCGCCAATTTTGAATTTAGGGCTTTAGGTTTCTCATTTCTTAGATCACCATATAAAGTATTTAATACTTGCTTCCTGTTATGCCTACTTACAGAAGCAGGCTCCATTTTAATTGAACGGTGATACGAGTGATTATAACTGTGCATTAATATATCAATGACGTCAATGTAATTTTTAGTATTAAATTCAGTGAAATATTTCCACATTTTTGTTTTCAACGTCCGATTAAACCTTTCAACTACGCTAGCTTTAGTTTCGTTATTTGTAGAAAAAAATTTTACGCTCATATTTTTCAAATAATTTTGAACTATTTTATTTAAAAACTCCTTACCAGCATCTGTTTGCAACACTTTATAGACTCCTTTTTTAAAAATAATTTCTAGCGCAGGCTTTACACTTTTTCCAAATTTATCTTTCAAAAGAATTGCCCAAGCAAATTTTGAAAATAAATCAATGCAAGTTAACAAATACTTATAACCCTTATTAAATTCTGCTAAAGATTGCATATCGACTAAATCCGCTTGAAACTGACGATCAATACCACTTACAAATACTCGATTCCGCTGAAACTTATGCCGAACAGGTTTATGAAGAGTGTAAGCATCTTTCTGTGATAACCACTGTTTTACATCTTTTTTACTATATTTCCCTTTTAAAGAGCGATGTAATGCCTCCACACCCCCGAAGCTACTTGGAACTTCGGGATTTTCGTAAAACGCTGCTAAATCTTGATACATTGTTACCGACGAACAGGACTTGATTGAATGACTATTACTATGAATAGTTATGCAATTTATACTTTTTGGGAAAAGCAAAAGGGTTTATGTTTAAAAACATGAGCATAAACTTTCTTTACTTTTATATGAAATATATTTAAAATATCACTTGTGCTTAAACATACTTAGATAATTTCTTAAAAAAATATTTATATTTATTTTTTACATGAAACTATTTCAACTTAAATTAAACTAACAAAAAATAAAATTAACTCAAATTAAGCATATAGAAGAAACCATTTTAGTCAGATTTATAAAAACAAAATACCGTGCAAAATTTATAAAAATATTTATACAGTATTTTTTTTCCTTACTTTTGTATGAAATGTATTTAAAATATCATTTACGCTTAAACATTCTCAGATAATCTGTTTTAAAAAATATACCCACATTTATTTTTAAAAGAAAGTATTTCAACATAAATTAAACTAACGAAAAATCAAATTAAGCATATAAAAAATCCTTTTATTCAAATTTATAGAAACAAAAAATAAAGAACAAAATATTGTGTAAAACTTATAAAATCTTAATACGATATTTTTTAAACAAAATCCTCAACTCAGCTCCCCCATCAACTCAGAAGCAGAAGGAAAACATCTCAACTCAGAAGAAGGAGGGGAAAACAACTCAACTCTGTCCTCACCAGCCCACGCCTTTTACCACAGAATCGGCATTTCTTATCTACTCCCCCTCAACACCCCTTGGGGGTCAATTTTCCCAAAACCCATTTTGTAGCGGATATTAACTCCATGAAAGAACTATGCTTCCAATTTTCAAGCCAGGAGGTCAAGTAGTTTAAAAACGAAAATATTTATTTTTCACTCCCCTTAATCCCCTGCAACGCCACTTGAGGGACTATTTCCCCCAAACCCATCTTGTAGCTGATCTTTACTCTATGAAAGGAATCTATTTATCAAATTTAAAGTCTGTGCATCTAATAATTTAAAAATGGAAATTCTATAACGCCCCCGCAACGTCACTTGGATGTCGATTTTCAACAAACTCATTTTGTAGCGGATCTCTACTCTGTGAAAGGAATCTGCTAACCCATTTTCAAGATTGTACGTCGAGTAGTGTAAAAATGGAAACAATTACTTATAACACCCCTTAACAATCCGTAACGCCCCTTGCGGATCGAATTTCGCAAAAAAATCCTTCTTAGCTGATCTCTACTC